>PVJC01002346.1:0-80464 GCA_004026665.1 Murina feae | reverse complement strand
AGGGTTCCAGTCTCTTTGATCATTTCAGGAGCAAGAGAGAAACACACTAGAGATTCAGAGTTGACTGCTGCTACGAGCCCAGGTCAAGAGAAGACATGAGAATGCAGGTCTGACCTGGATGATGTACTAATGGTCCAACTTTGCAAGGTGGGAGGACCAGGAAAGGAATGATGGATCAAAGAAGAGTGCAGGGTTGTGAGATGAGGTCGTCAGGAAGCCGCCCCATGGCCTGAGTGGCGAAGCGCTGATGGGCCATAGAATCGAGAGGCAAGCATCCGCCCTGCCTCAGTGTTTCTTGAGGTCATCATGCGTACACTCTTAGTAATAAGCCCAAATGGTCAAGGAAAGGGAAGATACGCTTTACTCTGTTTAAGAGGATAGGAACAATAGCTTACATCCTATATAACAAAAGGATAATGTGCAAATAGACTGAATGCAGAACAACCAATCAAAGCGTAATATGCTAATAATATCCTAAGGCTGCTAAACCGCTCAATACGACATGCACTGACCACCAGGGGGCAGAGAGTCAACTGGTGGACCAGTTGCTATGACATGCACTGACCACCAGTGGGCAGATGCTCCAACTGGTAGGTTAGCTTGCTGCTAGCATCCTGCTGATCAGGACTGAGTGCGATGAGCCAGACATGCCCTGGAGTCCCCCCACGGTCCCTCCCTGGCCCAGTTGTGCACTAGTGGGGTCCCTCATCCTGGCCTGCACCCTCTCTCAATCTGGGATCCCTCAGACGATGTTGGAGACCTAGTTTCAGCCCGATCCTGCAGGCCACTTCCCTTGGGAGGGCACCAGACGTAGGGCTCATGGCTGGCGAGATCTGTTGTGGCAGCACAAGCCTCTCCTGATCAGGACTGATGGGGCACGAGCCTGCAGCAGGCACAATAGGGCAGGGATGAGCGGAAGCGGCAGGTAGGAGCTGCAGGTGGCGTTGGACTGCAGGTTTTGGCTGATCCCTGCAGGCCACCCAGAGGGACCCTATCCGTGCACGAATTTGTGCACCAGGCCTCTAGTATTACATAATTCTGAATGTGTGAAATGTCTGGCATTGGCAAACCCACAGAGACAGTAATAGATTTGTGGAGTGACTGCCTAATGAGAGTTTCTTTTGGGTGTTGAGATGTCTCATATTAGATGGTGGTGATATTTACACACCTCTGTGAATATATTAATGCTACTAAACTTCTAATAGGTGAGTGTTATGTGAAACATATCTCAACAAAGCTGTAAAAAAAAGAAGATAGGAAAGTATGCAATACAACTTATAAACAGACTATGAGAAATGATTCCAAACTTCAACAAGTTAAAGGGGTTAGACTCATTTACCTGGACAATTCAGAGTGTGAAAATTTCATTCTCAGGCAGTGCTGGAAAAATGAGGTGTCCCGAAGTAACCAGAAAGTGGGATTCAGTAAAGAGACTAGAGAAAGAAAGTATAAAATATGCCTTCCATGTAATCCATGAGGATTACAGACTCAGACCACATGATCATTCAGACATAGTCTCTTATTTAATGGATGAAGAAGCAATCTAAAGCAGCACAAAGGGTTTTGTAAAAATTATATCTCTTCTACCCCAGTTAATTAGTTTCCTTCCCTAAAGAAATCAGTTCCCAGTTTCTTGTATAACCTTCCATAAATGTTCTATTTGTGCGCAAGTATACACACAGGCACACACACACAAACACACACACTCACTTCCCTTGGTTCAATTAGAACAGCAGTTTTTAACCTGTGTGCTGCAAGAACTTTGAAAAAATAATTACAATACGTGACTATTTGGTCAGGGGCACTGACCTCTTTTCCCTTAGATTGCCAAGTAAAAAAAAAAAGACAACAGCCAACACAACAATAGCCATCTGGTGTGAATGAATCAAAATTATAGCTCCCTCCTTTTTTTTTTTTTCCAGATCTGCAAAAAAATATAACAAGCCAAGGACTCGGGGAGAATTTTAGTGGTTTATGTGTGCCCTGAGACGAAAAAGGTTGAAAATTGCTGAATTAAAATAAAGTGTAGGTGAAAAAACAAATTAATCTTAAGGAAGAGCTTCCTTAATGTGAGAGCAAGTTCTTGGAGTTACTCTAACATTAGAGTAACTTCCTTTTACTTAGGAACACTCACTAACAAACCAGGGGTAGCCCATGTGGGGCATCACACACTTCTGCCTCAAATAGGGAACTGCCCGCTGATCGGCATGTGAGTGACTCTCAGTGATGCTCACATAGCTCATCAAATCAGTGGCTACAAAGACTGAGAAACATCCCCACCGCTCAGTTTGAACCTGCAGAAGCACATTCCATTCTGTGTGTTGTTTTTTTTTTGTTTGTTTTTTTTTTAGAAAAACACCAGCGTCTGCGCAACACAGATCCATCTCTGTTCTCTGGCCTTGGGCTTCTGGGTGGGCTCACGAATTATACTACAGGGGTGGGAGATGGAGGTGGCACGTAGGACTGTGGCTGAGACACAGGGATGGAGGCTCCATTTGCAGGAGTAAAATGAAGCTCTGGCATCTGCTCAGGGGAGGTGGCTAGTTCTGTATATTGAGGCTGAGTGTTATCAGGAAAATCCCAGGCAACGTGGTTACTGGGGACATTGGCAGGGAAGAGGTGATGTAATCACGAGTTTCAGTACAAAAATTGGCTTCTAATCAACAATCACATGAAACATTGGCCAAGCAGATAATATGCAGCTTAGCACAGTAACAAGGATATTACCTTGAAATATGATATCAAAATGTGAGAACTACAGTCCAAGTTGCAAAGCCCCCTGGAAGATTCTTTATCCTCCAAGGTATTTTTAGTCATGGTAACTGTAGATGGTGGACAAAAAGCCCTCAAAATACGGTGGCTCCCAAAGGACAGGGTCAGCAGATGCCATGTCTGTCAGTCCAGCCTGTAAGAACGGGATCAGCTGTGACAGGACAGCTTTCCAGAAGTCACCCATTTTGCACAGTGACTTGCAGTGACCTCACTGAGGATAGTAAAGTGCCTGTGTCAGTATGTCATTAGCAAGTAGCCTAACTCAATGCAAAATAACCCAGCAGTTAGGGAATGGTGTGTTGTGGTAACAAGCGTAAGCAGCCCATTGGTGGTCTGCACAGTATTTGAAGGGGAAAGTTGGAGAGTGAGAATCTCCCAATCTGCCACTGAATGATTGATCCTGGCCCTTGAGGTAAAGATAGACTCAAAGAGTTGGACACAAGGCCATTGGAGCTAAGAGAAATAGCACATAAGAACATTCAGCTTTTGTTCTGTGCTCACCAAGGATACTGCTGATCCCATTCACCAAGAAGACACCATACCAGGGCAAAGACTGGGTCCACTTCTCAGATCCAGGATAGCTCCTTCTAGAAATGAATAAACTAAAATTCAGCTTAAAAAAAAAATCAGCCTTTTGTGAGTTTGGTTACTAACTTCTGATCACTCAATTAACCCTGGATATCTTGATAAAACCATGCCATTAACTTCAGTGTATCATTCTTTCACTCAACATTTCTTCAGCACCTAACCTATACCACACACTGTATAGTAACTGGGAAACTCAGAGAAGGCCAATGAGCCTACAGAATGCTGGCAGAAGCCATTGTTCCTTTTCTGAACCTTCCCTCACAGCACCTGCAGGCAGGCACAATACCTGAGCCTCAGTCAATCTGGTGATTCTGAGACACTGCCCCACCCAATTTATGAGGCCACGTAAGCTGTTTCCAGTAGCTTTTTAATATGAATGACATGTCTTGGCTCATGCTTCAGACTTTCCTAAAATCTCTCAAACAAGCAGCATCTGGCCTTGGTGTGCCATGTAGCTCTCACTAAATGGTCCTAGGCCTGGAACTAGCCCCAACTAGCCTTTGTTCACAATTTAGCCTTTCCTAGGCACCGCCAAGCCCAGCACAAGTTGTAGCCATCTGCAGATCACTTTGTATCTCATGCCAGATAGAACACAGGTAGTAGCTGACCTTGGTCTGCACCTCCTGGGAAACCCCAGAACCAGTGCACTAGAAAGACAGCCTCAGACCATGCTGAAACACCACCCAACCATCTTCACAAGCAGCACACTCAAGGATCAGATTCAGTGGGCACCAGAGCCCTGTTGAAGTGAGTCTTGCTCCAAAGACTGAGTTCCTGCATGGCTAATCCTCCACAGTGGTTGCAGGCAGTCCTTCCAGCCAAATGGCTTGGAGGTAAATCCCTCCCATTGATGTGCCAATATCAATCAAGTCTCAACTACAACAGGAGGCTATACACCTGTTGTGGGGGCTACACCTGGAGTATCCAGCTTGGGTGAATGGAGAGGCTGTGCCACTGGACACTACAGAACACCTACTACACAGGCCACTCTACCAAGTCTTGGAGATGTAGAAGTTCTACTTAATACATAGAAACAAGTACAGGGAGACACCCAAAATGAAGAGACAAATAAACATATCCTAAATGAAAGATGAGAACAAAACTCCAGAAAAAGAACTAAATAAAATGGAGACAAGCAATCTCCTAGATGAAGAGTTCAAAATACTGGTTATAAGGATGCTCAATTAACTTAGGGGAAAAGTAGATGAACTTAGTGAGAAGTTCAACATAGAGATAGAAAGCATAAAAAAGAACCAGTCAGACATGAAGACTACATTAACTGAAATGAATAATACATTACAGAGAATCAACAGTGGAGTAGATGAAGTGAAAATCAAATCATATATTTGAAAGATAAAGAAATACCCAATTAGAACAATAAAAAGGAAAAAAATGAGGATATGTAAGGAGCCTCTGGAACAATGTCAAGTGTACCAACATTTGCATCATGGAGGTGCCAGAAGGAGAAGAGAGAGGTCAAGGAATTAAGAACCTGTGTAAAAAAAATAATGATGGAAAACTTTCTTAACCTAGTGAAGGAAATACACATACAAACTCAGGAAGCACAGAGAGTTCCAAACAAGATGAACCCAAAGAGGCCCACATCAAAACACATCATAATTAAAATGCAAAAGAGAGAATGTTAAAAGCAACAAAAGAAAAGCAGTTAGTTACCTACAAGGGATCTCCCATAAGACTATCAGCTGATTTCTCAGCAGAAACTTTGCAGGTCAGAAAGGATTGGCATGAAATATTCAAAGTAATGAAAAGCAAGGACCTATAGCCAAAATTACTCTACCCAGAAAAGCTATCATTTAGAATCAAAAGACTGATAAAGAGCTTCCCAGACAATAAAAAGTTAAAGGAATTCATCACCACCAAACCAGTATTACAGTAAATGTTAAGGGTCTTCTTTAAGAAAAAGAAGGAAAAAAGATAAAAATGTGAATAATAAAATGGCAATAAATACGTACCTATCAACAACTGAATCTAAAACACAAAATAAACAAACAGCAAAACAGAAATACACTCATTGGTACAGAGAACGTTTTGATGGTTGGAGAATTGAAGGGGATGAAGGGACTAATAAATACAATTTGGTAGTTACAGAATAGTCACAGGAATATAGGGTACAACATAGGGAATATAGTCAATAATCCTATATAATAAAGAGCTAATATACTAATTAGACTGAACAGCAGAACAACTATCCAGATGACCTTCTGGATAAAGCCAGAGCTGTGAGGGCTGAGGCAGCTAGGGCAGCAAGGGTTAAGGCAGCTGGGGTTGTGAGGGCTGAGCCCCTTGCACAATTTTCATGCATTAAGCCTCTAGTGTTGTAATAATTATCTATGGTGTCAGACGGGTGCTAGATTTCTTGGGATGATCACTTGGTAGTTTCTATAATTTCTTGTTACTGAGTTCTACACCTGAAGCTAATATAATATTGTATGTTAACTATAATTGAGAAATAAAAAAATTATCCTATATAATAAAGGCCTAATATGCTAAGTGTCTAGTCAGCCATTCAACCAATCAAAGTGTAATATGCTAATGATATGCTAAGGCCGCTCAACCTCTCACTATGACATGCACTGACCACCAGGGGGCAGATGCTTTGACTGGTGGGTTAGCTTGCTGCTGGGGTCTGGCTGATCGGGATTGAGTGAAATGGGCCGGATATACCCTGGAGCCCTCCCATAGTCCCTCCCTGGCTGGCC
Source organism: Murina feae (assembly GCA_004026665.1). Classification (NCBI taxonomy): domain Eukaryota; kingdom Metazoa; phylum Chordata; class Mammalia; order Chiroptera; family Vespertilionidae; genus Murina; species Murina feae. The sequence goes on along the minus strand of PVJC01002346.1, from coordinate 74,384 downwards.
AACCTCCCACATCCCTCCCCGGCCCCAATTGTGCACCGATGAGGTCCCTCGGCTTGGCCTGTGCCAATCCGGGACCCCTCGGGGGATGTTGGAGAGCCAGTTTCAGCCCCATCCCGCAAGCCAGGGCCGAGGGACCCCACTGGTGCATGAATTTGTGCACCAGGCCTCTAGTATATATATAAGGGCCTGTACAGTCCATACTGAGGTACAAATGCAAAACTCAACTTTTGACAAGTGACTGACACGTGTAAAACTGGCAGAAAGAATTGCTAAAAAGTTAAGAAAATAATGGTCAATTAAAATTTTATACAATTTAAATAATAATGAATTAAAAGTGTTTCACTTAATGAAACAACTTTGCTTTTTATAAACACATGGCAATTTTTTTTCTCAATTTCTTTTTTTCTTGAATTTACTTTTAAAACGACAGCAGTAATACACAGTTATTTTAACCAGTTGAGCAATATAGAGACAGTTAAATAAGTTATAACCTCCCTCTCTTGTTCCAATGACACCTCCATCCCACCAATTAACCAAGATTAACAATTTGATACGTATCCTTTCACTCCTTTCTCTTTAAAATATTGTTTTGTGAACTTTTCCAAACCACTTTAATTTTTAGAATTGAAAATAAGTTATTTTTGTTATTATCAAAGTCATCCATAATCATTTTAGAAAAACACAGAGAATGCAAATGAGCAAAAGCAAGGTGAAATAAAAACATTTAAATGACTGTGCATGTTCATTCGCTGTTTGAGAGCACTTCATATACATTTAATCCTGAATCAAAGCTTTAGGACAAATGCCACTTGCCAGGTGCTGATGGCTGGCTTCCTTCACAATGGTAGTTTGCTCTGAGAGGACCACCCTACTGATCCTGGGGGAGTCAGACAGAGGGCTCCACTTCAGGCTAGTGTAATTTGGGTTGGTAAATCACCAACCGTACCCTGAGGTCCAAGGAAGGGTGCCTCCCTTGTCCCCCAAGTGCAGCAGGGGTCATGGTCAGGGACAGGATGCTCCCGTTCCATCCGCCAGGCTGTTTGACAGCTGTGGCCCATTGCGTCCTGCTTCGCTCCTTCCTCACTCCCCCCACCCTCTTGTCACTGTCCTTTCTCCTCTGTCCTCCTCTCCACCACCTCCCTTGCCCCACTCCTTTCCTTTCTCCAACTGGCAAAGTGTCTGTGTCACTCACCTCTTGAGTAACTGGAGCTCTTCAGCTGTTTGTGTCCCTGTTTGGAAGGACATCGCAGTGTTTTCCGGGGCTCCTGGGACAGCCAACCTCCCACAAGGCCTCATCTGTCAGAGCAGGAGGCTGACTTAGATTTCTTTACAAGAATTTTGCCAGAGGTATTAAAATCTTATCGTAGGTGCTTAAGAAAATTGCCCAGGCCCTTCCTGAGACCTGTATTTTAAAGTAAAACTTTTGCCTTTCATAGCTTATGGAGCCCTGGAGTATGTGTGTGCATGTAGGGGAAGGGGGAGAAATGCAAAGAAAAAGATTCGAAGTTAGAGTTATCTCTCCAGGAAGAGGAAGGCCCAGAAAAAGATGTAGGATGGTAGAAGCAGATCTAGGAAAGAGGAGACGAGTATGGTCATTTTTGGCAAGAATTATCACTAACCTCTACCTGTGAAGAAATTGGGGGGTGAGACTTGCCTGGGTAACTGATGTGATCTTTCTTTCTTTCTTTCTTTCTTTCTTTCTTTCTTTCTTTCTTTCTTTCTTTCTTTCTTTCTTTCTTTCTTTCTCTTTCTTTCTTTCCTCTTTCCCTCCCTCCCATTTCTCCTCCTCCTCCTTCTCTCTTTGTCTCCCTCTCCCCCGTCAAGTTCTAGTCAATCTTAATTACTCTTCTCTAAAATAGATTATTTGGAAACAGGCTAGCATCACCAGCCTTGTCCAAAATTATTTGGATAGGCTTTCCCAGGACAATTGTTGGGGTAAAAAGCCAACAACTCCTATAGAAGGTACAAAGCCAGGAGAGAACACTAATGTAAACTGTAGAATTTGAGTGATGATGATGTGTCAGTGTAGGTTCATTCATGTAACAAAATGTACCACTTGGCGGGGAATGTCAAGAGTGGGGAGACTGTGTTTATATGGGGGGGTGGTGGTATGTATATGAGAACTCACTGTGCTTTCTGTTTAATTTTCCTGTGAACCTAAAGCTTCTCCAAATAAAGTCTATTAAAAAATTTTGAAGACAACTATTATTTCCAGGAGGTAGAAACACACCCTGTACCCATTTGTACACTTAGCTATTAAACAGTCAAAGACAAAGGAAGAAAGAAGCAAGAACTTTAAAGACAGTCCCCAAGGTCTAATTCAACAGGCACCAAGTAATCATGTGGAGACAAGGAGCCTTGGGCAGGGGACACATTCCCTTGCTTGGTGCCAGGAACCTCTGGCATTATCATTTTACACAGGGAGATGCAAGAATGTCTTCATAATCCAAGGCTTGGACTCCCCCTCCTTAATCCCTGTGGGGAAAGAAATCCGAGGACAGAATGAGCCTACTGGGCATATCCTTCTGACGTTACAGGTCTGGCTGAGTGATGGGGTCAAAGCTGTAAATCCCATCAAGGCTGTTCTCAGAAACCCAGTGATGGGGTCACCTGACCTCAACTGACCTACCTGACCCTGACAAAGGAAACATTAATATCAGTCATATTCTTCTTCAGTTATTCATAAGATATTGTTAATAATCAGGTGTTATTATGAACTCAACATTTGTTGACTACTCACTGTATGCCAGTCAACGTTTGTTGAGTATGTAACATATTCTCTCATTTGTTCCTATCTTCCTGGCTAAGACGTTGCTACCCCTATCTAGTTCACAAATAAGAAAATCAAGGTTTAGGGAGAATTGTTTCCTAAAATCATGTTTATAGTAGGTTTTAGAGCCAAGAAAAAAACTCACACTCTTACCACCTCAATCCTGATCTCTGGGTCTCAATAATAGAACAAGCATAAGGATGAGCAGGAGGGCCCACTGGGTTTTGCTAGTGGTATGTCTGTTCAAAGTGTCCAGAACTGGATCAATTGCAGACCCTTGGTCCTTCATCTCTACGTAGCCCTCCAGATGGTTCTGTGCTCACTCTCCCTGCCACGCCCCCTACAACAGCCACCTTGGACAATGTACTTTTCTCCAGACTCACCGAGCCTTCCTCTATCTCCCCTTGGTATACGCTGCTCATGTGGTGCCACATGCTGGGGATGTGCTTTCTCTGTTCTCTGTCTGGCAAAGGTTCCTTTCAAGAATGATTTCCATTGCTGTCCCCTCATCAGAGAAGCCTTTCCTAGTCTTACAAGAATGACTGTTCCTCTCCCCACTGTGTTCTCACCACATTGCTTTAGACTGTCAAGCCTAGCCCCGAGCACATTGCTCTTTGTCATCTATGTTTATGTCTGTCCTTCTCGCTAGACTCTAGGGAGATAACAGTTGTCCACCTCTTGCCTTACCTTACTCATCTCTATGGTAAGTACAAGTACTATTGTACTAAATACATACTGGGTGCTCAGCGTGAACGCATAAAGTGAGTTTCATTGCAAAGTATAACAAGGACTCTAGAGAGTATTGTTTTGCATTTGTATTTGCAGATCCTAAGGCTCAAGATTATTGACTCAAGGTCATGTTACCTGAATAATAAAAGAACTAAAAGCAAAAGCTAAATTAGAACCAGTGAGCAAGCCCTCGGCCGTAGTTGGTATCCTCATAGCTGTGAATTTTGTTCTTATGAAAAGTAATTCCAGATGGAAAGAATGTTCTGGAAACGAGACTTGTTTGATGACAGGTCTAAGGGAAGATGCTTTATTCAGAAGCATTCAAGACACTTTCCTCACTTACTGACTTCTAAGAGTCTAAGAGTCAGGTTCCTGGGACAAAGAGGGGACACGACTTCTTTTGGAAATAAGTAGAATCTAACTGGAAATGTTTTATTATAACTGTGTGGCAAACAATAGCCCTGCATGATGTGCTCTTGTGCTGCTAAGTGGGTCTTCCCAGTTTGTTCCAAACTGGGATCTACATGGATCAGAGAGACCACTGATGTGCTGACACCAAGGCACTGGTTGCCTGGCCTGGAAGCCACCTGGACTGTAGGTTCTGCGAGGGTAGAGGCTTTCTGACGTCAGAGGCTGAGCAGTGTTTTGAACTTGTGCAGCAGGGATTACTTAGGGGGTTCAGCTGCCAAACTGGCCCCAAATGCAAAGGGCAAAGGGGTGTGTCGAATGATGAGGTCCAGCATTGATATGTGTCAGTGTCTAAGCTCAAACTGTACCCTAGGCATTGCCCTCTGAAAGAGTAACTGTGAGCTGGCGAATGGGGCTAAGCCATGAGGTTTGGGCCCTGCCACTTCATCCTCTGTCTCTTCTTCCCACCCTCATCAGCTCTATAGTATTACTATGCACACAACATTCAACTCTGGCTACTGTACTAGGTCACGGTTAGACTTGATGTTTCAAGTTGAGTGGTGAGACCAACTATGTTGTGTGCTAAGAAATACTCAGCTTAGGTTGCCTATTGCTATGGGTGTAGGTTGGCTCCTGAGTCGCATGGCAGGTCGTTAGGGCAGGGATGGTCTCTGTGCATCCAGCTCAAGCCTGGACTGCCATCAGCAGTGGGAGCAGCAGCAGAGTGGGCTTGGAAACAGGCTGAGTCTCTTCCTAGGAAGCACCACTCCTAAAGCACTCACTTTTTAAAAAATAGATTTTTATTGATTTCAGAGAGGGATAGGGGGAGAGAGAGATAGAAACATCAATGATGAGAGAATCATTGTTTGGCTGCCTCCTGCACAACACCTACTGGGGATCGGGCCAGCAACCTGGGCATGTGCTCTTGACTGGAATCGCACCTGAGACCCTTCAGTCCACAGGCCGCCGCTCTATCCACTGAGCCAAACCAGCCAGGGCAAGCACTCACTTTTTATGGCTTAGAAAAACTTGACCCTTTGCTAGGGTGAAACATTATGTCTTGGTTTCACTGGGAAAGCATCATTAGGGTGCTTCATCTGTTTCCTAGTTGAACGAGTGGCTACCATTTCTACTATTTTAATATATTTTATTGATTTTTCACAGAGAGGAAGGGAGAGGGATAGAGAGTTAGAAACATCGATGAGAGAGAAACATTGATCAGTTGCCTCCTGCACACCTCCTACTGGGGATGTGCCCACAACCAATGTACATGCCCTTGACCGGAATCGAACCTGGGACCTTTCAGTCCGCAGGCCGAGGCTCTATCCACTGAGCCAAACCGGTTAGGGCCATCTCTACTATTTTAATCCTCCATACAGATAAGCGAAAGAAGCAGAATACTTTCCTAATAAGTTTCAAGAATGTTTAGAGTAAGAGCATTCAAGATCTTACTCCCTGACATGTGTCATCAGTTTGGCTCAAATAAACTAAACTTTTATAAAAAACGCTTAGAGTAGTTTATGTTTCTTAGAGTTCCACCGAAAGCTGAAGTAGGCCCGTAGTTTCAACTATTGTTGTCTGAGACGACGGTTTTATGGAGGCTCATTATTTTAGCAGAGCTTTTGATTATACTCTCTATTCTATACTGATCTTGCCACATTATTGCTTCTATGAATGGGCAGTCTCCTTGATACACCACACACACCACTCCAGCAGGGATTACTTTGAATGATGGTGGCACTACCTACTCCATGAGAGAATGCAAGAGAAGGGCCAGGCAGGGGCCCTGGATGATTCCTCCAACAATAAACTCAGCAGCAGGGAAGGTAAAACAGCATCCTGTTAACTCCACGGAATGCTTTATCCACATTCCTAAAGCGTGGAAGAGGTGCCAGCTCCTGCAGTGGCGAGGGCAGAGACTGGCCAGGCTGCATTCCCACGGCTGCTCGGGTGGAATTTAATGTACAGTGACCCTGGCTCGCCCCCGCTGAGCCACGCACTAGGAATTGCCTGGATTTATTGAGTAACTTCCAAAGGTTTCAAACATTTCGTATATGCGGTCTCACTCTTATATATAATGTTACTTCCAAAAGGAATGAGTGTGCTTTTCTTACTTCACTGAAAGGAGGGTAACAGAGATTGGGAGGGTGCTGGCTCAGCACAGACGAACATTTAGGAAATGAAGGAGTTCTTTTGTCCATCCTGGCTCTCCTGCAAAATTGCTATCAGACCAGAGACAAGTCATTCAGTTACTCAATGAGCATCCATCCATTTATTCATCAATTTGAGTGTCTAGTACATGCCAGTTAATGGGCTAGTCATGGGAAGCGGGACTTACAATGGACTTGTAATGTGCTAGATGCTGTGGGGGAAATATAGTCATCTTTTAGAAATGCTTTCTTAAGAGGAAACCTCTAATAACCCACATGCATGCTTCAGGGCCTTCCCATTTGCTGTTCCTTCTGCCTAGTGCTCTTTTCCTGTTTGTGCCTGGCTAATACCTCCCATCGTACAGATTTCAATTCTAATGCTTTCTCCTCACAGAAACCTTCCCTGCGCATCTTACTTTAATGTTAAGTCACGTTACCACATCACCCTGCTTCTTTTTCTTCACTCTTTGAATTTATTGCATGTATCAGTGTACTCATTCATTTGGTTTCACACATTAACTATAAGCTCCGTGGGAACGATCTTGTTTGCATGTCCAGAACCTGAAGAGCGCCTGGCGTATAGTAAGTGCTCATACACATTTGCTGCGGGCAGGTACGATGCAACATCCCACAGAGAAGCATCTTATGACTAGATGAGAGAAAGTTTCCTGTACACTCAAGGGGGAATGAGTATGGTCAACTGGGTTGATCAGCAAATGCTACCTGAAGAAAGGGAGATTGGGATCTGGGCCATGATGACCCATGACCAGCTGTGAGGCTGGGCCATGTGAGGGTGAGATAAAAGAGCATCTGCAAAAGGGGCTTTTGGAGCGGTGGCCCCAAGTTCATGGAAGCACACAGTCCATCTACCGGAGAGACTGGACTCGCTCACGGTGGGGCTTCCCATCCAGCTGCAGGAAACAGTCTTCATCAGGAGAAAGAATCAAGAACATTCTGAACAACAACCATAGTTGTTTGTTGTTGCTGTTTTAAAGCAGTGGTTCTCAACCTTCTGGCCCTTTAAATACAGTTCCTCATGTTGTGACCCAACCATAAAATTATTTTCGTTGCTACTTCATAACTATAATGTTGCTACTGGTATGAATCGTCATGTAAATATCTGATATGCAGGATGGTCTTAGGCGACCCCTGTGAAAGGGTCGTTTGACCCCCCAAGGGGTCGCGACCCACAGGTTGAGAACCGCCATTTTAAAGGAATAACCCACATTTTGTAGATGTCTTCCCAGGATGCAGGCTCGGGGCCTGGCCTGCTCATCCTGGGGCTTCTGCCTGGGAAGGTATGGGCAGGCCCAGGTTGCCCGATGCCTTCCCAGGACAGAGGCTCCCAAGATGGTGGAGGCCGAAGCCCCGGAGAAGCCCCACGTAGGGGGCTGCGGCCTCTGCCATCTTGGCTAGGCTAATTTGCATATAATCATTCTGATTGGCTGGTGGACGTGGCTTAGGCATCTTGAAGAAACGGTTAATTTTAATATTACGCTTTCATTAGTTAGAATTTAAAATTATAGATAGGTCTAAAGTCTCTTTCCTACTTCCACTCTAGACCTGCTCCCCTGAATGTACCCCAACAGAGATAATAATTGTTCCAATTTTTCATTCATCTTCATAATTATGCCATACAGTATTCAGACATCTCGCTTCCTACTTACAATGTAACTAAATCAGTGGGAAGCTAGAGAAAGGGTGAATAAATCCACTCACAGATAACTTCCCCAGGCAGGGTTCTCCCTTCCCCACCAAGGTGTGAGGACCCTGGGAGCTGGTCGCAAGTGCTTCTCGGAGCCTGTGGGGCAGGGTTCATGGTGAAGGTACACAGAGCACATTAAGATCAGCCTCACCCAGAAGGGCCTGAAGTCCTCGGGCAGCTCGGGGACTTAATGAGAAGTAGGTTACCATGGAGCTTCCCTCTCCTGAGGACTGACTGCCATTTAAGACCGTTTAGAGTAAACTCAATCAGGACAAATAAAAACCTGCCTTCTAGCCCCTTGTGGCATATCAGAAGGGACACTGATTCACATTCTGGGAGGGAAAAGATACCCTTTTCTTATCCCTTTCTTCTTTAAAAACACAAAAGAAAAAAGATCTATTCTTAACAGCCGAGTGGAAACGCTTGGGGAGGGTCTGTGAGCAAGTGGGGGATGACACTGCAGAACGGAAAGAGAAGCTGATGTCCGAGGCCAGGTGACAGGCGAAGCCGCCGCGGCACAGATCACTTCTGTTTGCAGCTCGGCAGTCACATGCCACATTCACTCACTCCTCAAGGATCATCGCTCCCTCCAAGTATTAAGGTGTCAGCGAAAATCTACCTTCTGGGGAAATGCAATCTGCCTAGAGGAGCTGCTGACACTCATAAAAATAGCTCTCAGACATTATGACTCCTCGGGGACAAGCTCGGCGAAGGGGTCACGGAGCCCAGGGAGGGAGGGAAAGCAAGGACGTGCGGGATCCTCAGAAACCAGGCCGGCCCGGAGCCCTAAGGGGTCTGTGGGAGGGCTTCGAGGTTTATAGAAATTCCCCGAGATTGGACAAAAATGTTCGTGCCTTTATGGAACTTTGTGGGGGAGGAAAATGTTCATCAGATTCTCAGGGGTCATGACCAAAAAAACCCAAAAAGAAATGATTAAGAACTATCAAATTAGTATATTATTTCCCTAGACATGGTTTTCACTCTCAACAACTGTCTTTCACTGCTCAAGAAATACATAAATCTTATAAGAAAACCAGAGGCCCGGTGTACAAAAATTTGTGCACTGGGCGGGGGGGTGGTCCCTTCAGCCCGGCCTCTGCCCTCTCGCAGTCTGGGACCCCTCTGGGGATGTCCACCTACTGGTGTGTCTGGCCAGCCTGGGTGAAGGGCCGATGTCTGTTTATAGGCTGGCCAAGCTCCCCAGTGGGGACCCTCACCCCATGGGGGTGTGGTAAGCCTGGGTGAAGGGCTGAGGGAAGTTTTCAGGCTGGCCACAGCCCCTTCAGGGTTCAGGGCCCTACTTGGGTGCCTGGCAAGCCTGGGAAAGGGGCTGAGAGCTGTTTTCAGGCTGCCCACAGCTCCCATTGACCCTCGAGGCCATCCACCTGGGAAGCGATCCAGTGGCCGTGGCCACCCCATGGCCTCCCAGGACGGAGGCTCGGGCCGGCGGCTGGTCCCACCCCTGGGCTTCCACCTGGGAAGGCATCGGCTGGCTCAGGGAGCCCAATGTCTTCCCAGGATGCAGGCTCGGGGCCTGGCCTGCTCATCCTGGGGCTTCTGCCTGGGAAGGCATGGGCAGGCCCAGGGTGCCCGATGCCTTCCCAGGACAGAGGCTCCCAAGATGGTGGAGGCCGAAGCCCCGGAGAAGCCCCACGTAGGGGGCTGCGGCCTCTGCCATCTTGGCTAGGCTAATTTGCATATAATCATTCTGATTGGCTGGTGGACGTGGCTTAGGCATCTTGAAGAAACGGTTAATTTTAATATTACGCTTTCATTAGTTAGGATTTAAAATTATAGATAGGTCTAAAGTCTCTTTCCTACTTCCACTCTAGACCTGCTTCCCTGAACGTACCCCAACAGAGATAATAATTGTTCCAATTTTTCATTCATCTTCATAATTATGCACTCACAGAGAAAATTTAGAGCATTTGGCTATGTTTTCCTTAACGCAGATGGCACCACTTACATAGTTCTGCTGCTCGCCTCTGCATCCCAGGCCTCAGGGAGAGCGTGTCCCTAGTCCCTGCATTCGTCTCACCTGCTGCTGTGCCCACTGACGGGCTGTGCTCGGTGTCCTTAGCACCCCTCTGCAGAGGAACACAGGTCGTCTCCAGTCTCTCCCAGGACTCAGAGCAGCACAAGGACCTTTGTGTGTCTGTTTGTGCATGGGCACGAGTTATTTCTCTAGGAGAGAGGCCGAGGGGGAAATGTCCGGCTCATGAGATATGCATATTTCAAATATGAAATTTCCGTCTAAAGTTTACCTTCCACTAGTCATACATATGTGAGAGTATCCATTTCTTTTCTCCTATTGCCACAAGGGTATTATCAATCTTTTAAACTTTCATCTGAAAGAGAGATAAGTCTATCTCCCTGTTATTTCCATGGCTGGTTTCCTACTTGTGGGGCTGAATATCTTTTCACATGTTTATTGACTTCTTGTATTTCCTTTTTGGCGAATTGCCTGTTGGAAGAGCAGTGACTCTCACACCGCACCACACATCAGAATCACCTGCAGGGTTTAGAGCGAGGTTGCTGGGCCCCACCCCATTTTTGACTCAGTGGGTGAAAGCAAATGCTCATTTAAAAAAATATATCTTTATTGATTGCAGGGAGAGAGAGAGAGATAGAAACATCGATGATGAGAGAGAATCATTGATTGGCTGCCTCCTGCATGCCTCCCGCTGGCGACCGAGCCACAACCTGGGCATGTGCCCTTGACTGGAATTCAACCTGGGACCCTTCAGTCCCCAGGCCGGTGCTCTATCCACTGAGCCAAACCAGCCTGGGAACGAATGTGCATTTCTAACATGTTCTCAGGTAATGCTCATGCCGCTGCTCTGAGGACCAGATTTAAAACCACTGAACCAGAGAAGTCACGTGGTCCTTGTACCTCCCTATCGTTCTACTTCAGTGGCCAACTCTGACGGACCTTAGAATCATCTGGAGAGCTTTATAAAGGTTCTGGTCTCTGAGTTCCACTCAGACTGATTAGGCCTCCCCATCCATATTTTTCCAAATAGTTTTTTTTTTATTCGTTTCAGAGAGAGGATAAGAGAGATCAAGACATCAATGATGAGAGACAATCATTAGTTCTGGGGATCGAGCTTCCAATCCGGCATGTGCCCCAACTGGGAATCAAACCACTGGGAAACATGGGCCGGGCCACATCTGTATTTTTTTAAAATATATATTTTATTTTATTTTATTGGTTTTTTACAGAGATGAAGGGAGAGGGACAGAGAATCAGAAACATCGATGAGAGAGTCACATTGATCAGCTGCCTCCTGCACACCCTATACTGGGCATGTGCCCGCAACCAAGGTACATGCCTTTGACCAGAATCCATCCACTGAGCCAAACTGGTCAGGGCCGCATCTGTATTTTTAAAGATCCCCAGGGAGTGTGATGTCCAGTGGGATTGAGAACCGTTGCCACTGATACTTGGGCTTTGAAGAAGGGCAAGGTCCTTCAGTCTACTTCCTCCCTTAGAGCTGCATCGTAGTTGGAGAAGCTTTGCCTGAGGCCATCTCTAAACACTGCCTTGTGTTTTACCCAGAGCACAAGGCTGTGAAATCACCGCAGAAAGAATATTTACTCTTACGTCTGTTCTTGTTTGTTGTTTGCTCTGTTCGAGAGCAGCCAAAGATGGTGGACACTCAGACCCACATCCTGATCTCAGTTCTGGAGTTGACCAGCTACCCGATGCTTGGATTAATAGCTAGGTTTCTATTTGCCCTGTGAAACGGGCCTCATTACAGCCACCAGACAGCCTTATGTAATAAAGTGAGATGTGTTAGGCCCAGACAGTGCCCAGCACAGTGTGAACTCAACAAGACTACACTCAGAGCCCTTCCAGTCTGCTAGGTTTTGAGATAAAAGTCTGGTTTCTAGATTCCCTCCTCACAGACGAAGTAATCCTACTTGCACTCACTGTGCAGAGCAATTGCAGTCTTTCCCAGGCCTCTAAACAAAATCCTCATGCTATTCCCAAAATGTAATCACCCAGGTTGCTTCAAGTTTACACCATTGAATAGGAATTTCCGTAGAAATAAAGACTTTGGTAAAAATATATTTGGTACTGAATGGTAAAGGGCAATCAATCAATCAATATTATTAAGAGTCTATTAAATGCAAGGCACTGAAGGAGTTCAAAGATAACACCCCAATGCCATCCTCAAGAACTTGTAATGGATTTGGGGAGACTTGAAACTTAAAAGCCATCAACAACATCAGGAGGGAAATAGCAGATGACAATGGACTCTCAGGGGTTTCAACAAGGAGAAGAAAAGGATATTTCTGAGGGGGTGGTCAGGACGTTGAAGGAAGAGCAGCATATTGCTAGGTGGAAGGGAGAGGAATGTTTCTGATGAGAAACATGGATTGAGCACTTTGCAGGAGCAGTGAGTAGACTGAACGGACAGACTGAATTGTTCATGGGTGGTGGGGGTGGGGTGGGAGCGGAGCCTAGGAATAGCTTGTGCAGAGCCTTAAGGACCAGGTAGGGAGCTGGGACTCATCCTGATTTTTAGTAGGGCCCTTAGTAGGAGTTGTTTTGTTTCCCTGAAATGGAAGAGAAATATGAGACTGTATTTTTTCATTGTATTAGTTGCTTTTTAAAAATTTCAATTTAATTTTCAATGGGTATGATTGTATGGCACAAAACACAACAGGCATTTCAGTAAAATGTCTCCTCCCACTCCATCCCTCAACTGCCTACTTTTGCTCTTTGGAACAGTTAGTGTTGCCGTTTTTTTGTTTTTGTTTGTTTGTTTTTGTATATATTTCAAGAGAGTGCATGCGTATATATGGTGATTCTCAGTCTCAATGGCAGTTATGCACAGTGAGGGCACTGCTGTGGACACGAGGTCGTGCACACTGGACATTATTAATACAGTTAAGCACATAAGCGTGCTGCTGTGGACACGAAGTCCTGCACACTGAACATTATTAATGCAGTTATGCACATAAGGGCACTGCTGTGGACATGAAGTTGTGCACACTGAGTGCTCCCAGGGGAAACATAGGGTTTGGTTCCTGAGAGCCTCTGGCCACACATTTTTATCAGCCGATCAGTACATAACCTTGCTTTATGTGTGATTCTGTTTAGAGACACCTTATTTAATATGTACTGTGGTTCATTAATGTTCAACTCATAAACCACAGGACTTTAACTTGGGCCTGAACAAAGCTTATCCAACACACCGTTTCTCCGCAAACGTATCACAGCCTTCTTGCGCTTTGGAACACCACAGGATGTTACCATTGCTCGTGGGGGCCATTTGAAACAGTCAAATCACCAACAAAAATACAAAAGAAAGTGGTCCCAATAGAGCAGGGCGAGACACTAGTTTACAGTATGAGCTGAACCAAGAAGGCTGAGTGTCACCCTCCGCTGGGGACGTGCAAGTTTGATGACTCAAATTTTTCTCCACCCTGAGCATGTCCATGAATGACCACAAAAGTTCATGAGTACTGACTTGGGGTCACAAATATATTTTAGCAGTTAGGCAAATTAGCAAATATAGAATCATCAAACCGTGCAAATCTATTTTACTCTATTTTCAAACAAATGATGAAAGCCATGATTAGGAGAGACGATGGTAAGCGTGGTGAGAGTGAGAAGCAGTTAGGAGCAGTCCCCATTCTTGGGCACAGGGTTCTGGGAAGGCGGACAATAACATCATGTTCAGAGCTGGATCACCAGGAGACTCAGGTACACTTAAGGATGGGAGGAGGGGCCGTGGTGGTCCTGAGCTATCCTTTCACATGCGTAGCTTGCGAAGGAGTGGGGGTGGGATGTAAATGGAGAACAGTTGGCAAATTAAAACCAAGTTGGGTCGTGGGCAAATGGTAGGCAAGGAACGGAAGCAGTGGGTGGGAAAATGCAGTAGGGCGTGGCATGTCTGTGAACTTGGGAGAACTGCAGGAGCCTGTGCTGGAGCAAAGGGGCTGGAGGGATGACTTTTGTGGGTCAACTAATGTCTAAGAGGAAAACTTAAGTTCAGCCATTATCTCTCTCATGCAGGAAACTCTGAGCTGCTGAGAAGACAACAGGAGGAACTGTCTGACTGGTGCTTGAGTGAACTCTAGGGGCCCCAGCACCCTGATAGAAGGGCGAAGTTCTCAGAGGCCCTGTGGGGGGGCTATTCCTATTGTCAGTCATCCCCACAGCAAGGCAGAAGAGAGGGTGTTTGGATGGGAAGTAGAATCTTACAGTGGAGAGGCTTTTAGAATAATGATGATTCCGATTCTAACCCAACACTGGCCTCCTCCTGCTGTGCCCCTGACAGGAGGGCCTTGCCTCACAGCGGGAGGAGGCCAGTGTTGGGTTAGAATAGAAATCAGTCCTTATTTTAAAGGAGCTTCCCATGCTACCTGCCTGCTGTAGGTTGGCCTGGCACAGGACCGTGTCTCCCGTAGACTGGATTGGTGCAGGGCCATGTCTCCCGTAGACTGGCCTGGTGCAGGACTGTGTCTCCTGGGCCCTCCCAATTCCCAAAGCAGTAGAGGCTCCCATAGATCTGTAAGAAGCTGTTAGACTTCCGTAACCACCTGTCAGCGGTAGAACAGAACATGCAGGAATGCTGATGTCAGCGGACACCAAGCCTAATAGCTGAGCGACTTCACCTCAAAATTCAGCTTCCTAGGTATCTCCAGCCACCATGCCAAAGCCTCACTGTCGGATATGCTGCGATCTCAGCAGAACTGCCAAGGAGCAGATTCACCTGGGCGTCATGCAGTGCTTCTCCCCTGGGGGCAATTTGCCACCCAGGAGACAGGTGGCAACATCTGGGACCTGTTTGGTGGTTACATCTCCGGGACGGGAGGTGCCACAGGTGTGCAGTGGGGAAGGGCCGGGGATGCTGCTGGACAGGCTGCAACACACGTGTGTCCTCGAGTATCAAAGAATCACTTCGTCAGAGCAGAGGCGGAGAGACCCTGGAACAGGGAGATCAGAGTTCCCTTGTTTATGCTGCTGTCATATCTTGTTCAAAGTGTATTTTAAATATATGGAAATGTGCTTCGATGACTACTTCACGTCACTCTGCTGACAGGCCTTTTTCCATCAAACTCTCGAGTTACAGCTCAGGTTCTGATATGTGATTGGCGATCAAAAATGCAGACACAGGAATTCATTTTAGAGATTCATATTTTCTGTTACACTGTATAGCATTTCATTTCTAAGGCTTGTACTGCTGACTCTATATATTTACTTGTCTTATCGCCGTGGTCTTCAAAATTGTCATTCAACAGTGACACTGAATGAAGTTGACTCAAGCTCATTGATGTGAATGGCAGTTTCATCAGCTACTGATCTCTCAGCTCCAGCGCTGCAGAGATAAGAGAGATGATTCACTTCTACCCTTAGGCATTTATCTTAGGGCAGCTTCGGGCCACTAAGTAAGAGGGTGATAAAGACATAGAGACTGACTACTTTCTTTAAGGAGTACATTAATCGTGTGTATATAAGAAACAGTATGTTAAGAGGTAAGACCATTCTGGAAAACCCTGCTCTTCCTTCTTCATGAGACGCTATCATTTGGAAAAATAATTTTCTGTTCCCTAAATGTGAGTCAGGGGATCATGCAGAGTCAAAGGCTATGAATTTCTTATGAGCTCCCAGGGGTCACTGATACTCCTGGCCCATGGACCACATTGAGTGGCACCAGGATGTAGGGGGTTCTAAGTAGCACTTCACTAGACTATATCTTTATTTAAAAACCATGGGGTCATAATATCCGGTACTTAGAAATCACTTCTGTTTCCTCATTTCCTTTATCATGCAGTGAGTGAGATTGAAATCTTTGGGCCTTTGCCCTTTTCAGGGTCTAGAAAAATATCAGTTGATGTTCATCAGTTTATTTTGTTAATTAGATTCCACATATAAGTGAGATCATGAAATATTAGTCTTCCTCTGACTGGCTTATTTTGCTTAGATAAAACTCTCCAGGTCCATTCATGGTATCTCAAAAGGTAAGGTATCATTTTTTTTTATAGCTGCATAGTACCCAGTATTCCACTGTGTAAATGTACCACAGTTTTTTAATCCATTCCTCTACTGAAGGGCACTTGGGCTGTTCCCAGATAGGGATTAACCAATGAACTTATTTGTACTGCCCATGCACAGACAGTAGTGTGGGCAAGGCCTGGGGAGGGGAAGGAAGCAGGGTAGAGAGGGTCAATTGGGGGGAAAAAGGGGACATCTGTTAATACTTTCAACAATAAAGATAAATTTTAAAAATATCAGTTGAAAAGTAATAAAGAGTGAGTGCAGGTAATAATCATCAGGTATCCATTTTGACTTGAAAGCTGGTCATTATTCAAAATGAATGTCAAATATGTGCTTTTTTAAAAGATTTTTTTTATTGATTTCAGAGAGGGAGAGAGAGAGAGAGATAGAAACATCCAGGATGAGAGAGAATCATAGGTCAGCTGCCTCCTGCACGCCTCCTACTGGGGATAGAGTCCACAACCCAGATATGTGCCCTTGACCGGAAGTGAACTTGGGACCCTTCAGTCTGCAGGCCGATGCTTTATCCACTGAGCCAAACCGGCTGGGGCCAAATATGTGCTTTTTAAGATATAACAGCATTTAACAGCTGAACAGTGAAAAGCCCACTGAATCAAGAATCAGTAGGACCAGGTACCCACCCACCGCTTGGTCTCCTTGGAGAGTCAGGAAGCCTTTGTGGGCGGGGCATGAACTGTGGTAGGTCCCAGTGTGTTCAGAAAGACCATGGCTGTAAGATGAGGAAAACTCATTTTATTGTTACTTAAAACATACACCTATCTTGTATATGGTCTTTTGTATGACTTTTTTATAACAACAGTTATTTAAAAGTCAAATAGTGTCATTGACAGGAAGTTAGAGATTGACATTCTGTTTGTAGGTTAATATCTTATTTAGTCTGTAAATAGAGTCAGTTGCAGCCCTATCGGGTTTGGCTCAGTGGATAGAGCGTCTGCCTGCAGACTCAGGGGTCCCAGGTTCCATTCCGGTCAAGGGCATATACATTGGTTACGGGCACATCCCCAGTGGGGAGTGTGTAGGAGGCAGCTGATCGATGTTTCTCTCTCATCGATATTTCTAACTCTCTATCCCCTTCCCTTCCTCTCTGTAAAAAATCAATAAAATATATATTTTAAAAAATAGAGTCAGTTGCAATTTCCTATAGAACAAGGATATTGCATTAGCCAAACATGTATCTCATAGCACATGTATGTGTAAAGGGGCTTTTAAATAGCTCATAAGTATATATGTTAACAGTAAGGCAACTTAGCAAATGATGTGCTTATGAATGTAGAATACAAACCATAATCTGATGGAGACTTGGAATGAAAATTTTCACAGGAGAACTTTAAGGAATTCCAGCCTTTGGCAGCCAGGGATTACATAGGTCAGTCTTACACACAGAATTTTTAAAAACTTTTCTTACAATGTGACACCTGTGGACACTCTAAGAATAGGATAAATGTCTCAAGTACACATTGAAGGCATAAACTTTGAAGGTTCTTAAACTACACATATACACATATATATGTATGATCATATAATACATATAATCATTATTGCATAAGACATTCCAAATTATATTTTTCCATGACCATAACAAACCACTAATCATAAGAAATAGTAGGAATATTAGAATATAGAGGGAGAGTGAGCTTTGCCAATGTAACCTCCGTGGTTTAGAAAAATCCCCCTAGGCCTCTGGAGGCCCCCCACCTCACCTCTCCAGGACCCAGCACGAAGCAAACACCACATTCCACAAATTTTAACAATTGCACCTCTCTCCTCTTAGTCATAGCAGAAGCTGATATTGGAGGGGCCCCGGGTGCTGGTACGATGGTAACACTCAGGACTAGAGGGAAGGAATGGAAACGTTGATGAGTGAGTCAAAGTGTTGGCAGAACTCAGGTTCCTTCCAGTAGGAACTCAGAGCAGGCATCCCCACAAGCGAACCTGCACTCAATGCCCTTTCACCCTGCTGTGCTTTGCTTGGGGGTGGTTAGGGAAGGACCACCGTTGTTCATCATAGTGTCAGTAGTACTGGGGGCACCAATTCTCTAACTGATATTACTGAAAGCGACCCGCCTGAATACCTTAGTACAGCTGCCCACAGTTAGGATGGAGGGCGGGACTGAGAACTGGATACATGCTGATAACATGGCAATTTTAAGAAGTTAAATAGAAACTGGAAGAACAGTAAACCACTTGAGAGCGATTTCTCCTTCCCCATCATCCTTAGATTAAGAACATTTGCATTTATCTTTGAGCTTCATGTCAGAAAGAAACTGACGTACCCAGTGGATCCGAAACTTAGGTCCATTGCACATGGATGTTTCTACAAACTGTACGAAAGCACCAAAAACTGGGAGCAGCCAAGATGTCCTTCAAACATGATGAATAAACACACTGCAGTGCATCCACACAATCAAATATTATTAAAGCAATAAAACTAAATGCACCTTTAAGCCACAAAAGATGCGGAAGAACCACTCTTAAAAGGCTATATACGGTGTAATTCCAATGATCTGACATTCTGTAAAAGGCAGAACTGTAAAGACAGCAAACAGACCAGTGATTGCTAGGGGCTCGGGGAGAAGAGGTAGCAGGGATAGGTGAAGCACGGGGGATTTTTAGGTCAGTAAAACTACTCTGTATGATACTTCAATGGCAGATAAATGATGATATGCATTTGTCAAAACCCATAGAACTTATAGCACAGAGAGTGAACCTTAACCTATGCAAATTTCAAAAGCTATTTATGAGGTCAGGGTATCCCAGGAAGGAATGCAGGCTACCACAAGAGATATAAATATTTTACAAACCTATGAAATAATCTCACCAAAGGGAGGTGGTGGGGGATGGGGCAGGGAGGAGAGTGTTTAGAGTAGATGGTGACCTAAGCAACTTTGGGAATGAACAGAGTCTGTAAGACTAAAAGCAAAAGGACGCACAGAACACCCTTTAGTCGATAAAGCAGTTCCCCTGGGTGCAGGGTAATAATTCTGATGGTGTTTTACATGTGCACTGAGTTGGAACAATTAAGTTAATGCCAATGTTGGGACCAGGTTTCTCACACTTGGAGTGAGAGTTTTCTGATAAGCCAAGGAAGGAGGCTACAGAGATCCACGTGGTAACGGATTGAAGTTAATCAGGATTAACTCAGCTGTAGCTTGGTACATAGGTGGTTATATAGAGATATGAGTCCATACACAGGTTACTGTTCACACATATATTTCTCTACTCTGTCAGCTGAAAAGAATGAAAGGACACCCCAGTAGCAAAGAGCACATTAAACGCCCAGATACTGGTTTCTTATATTATTTTCCAAAACCAATAGCTGAGTAAAGGATTAGGGAGTGAAATGTAGAAGATGAGACTGGAGTATCTTATTGCACTAGAAGGTAAGGTTGTGCTACTATAAAACAAACAACCCCCACCCACCACACACACACACACACTCACACTCACACTCACACTCACACTCACACTCACACGGGGGGTATGCCAGAGACACACACAGGAGCCAATGAGTTTAGCTGGTTTGGCTCAGTGGACAGAGTGCTGGCCTGTGGACTGAAGGGTCCCAGGTTCGATTCCGGTCAAGAGCGCATGCCCAGGTTGTGGGCTCAATCCCCAGTGGGGGGCGTGCAGGAGGCAGCCGATGAATGATTCTCTCTCATCATTGATGTGCCTATCTCTCTCTCTCCCTCTTCCTTTCTCTCTGAAATCAATAAAAATATATTTAAAAAAGAGCTTCCAATGGCCAAAGCTGAAACTATTCGAGCCACAAAATAAATAAAGTCATATTAGATTATAACTCAAAGTATAAAATAACCACCTATACTTGTATAAATTAATGGTTGATTAATAAATGGGGGAGAAGAGGCAAATTTCCCACACAGAAGAATTTAAGGTAATTTGTGTAGACACTTTGCCCCTGAAGAAGGAGGGCATAACGCCCCACACCCTGAGTGTTAGCGTTTCACAGTAACTTCCTCCAGGGGATACAGGAGTAACTTCAGAGTGGAGAACCTGACAAATACCACCTCGGACAGGTAGTCAAGGTCAGCATTAATAGGAAATGACATTTCACCTTTGTGATGTTAATCCCCCAACCAATCAGCCCAGTCTAATCATAAGAAAAACCTTTGACAATAGAGAAGCACCCTGAAAAACAGCTAACCCGTACTCCTCAAACGGTCAAGGTCGTCAAAAGCAAGGGAACTCGGACAAACTCAGAGGAGCCCAACGGGGGCCTGGGAGATACGACAACTCAATGTCACGTGGGATCTTGGAACGGAAAACGGAGATTAGGTAAAACTACAGACTTTAGTTAATAATGATGTGTCAGCATTGCTTTATTAACTGTAACAAACGTATCATGCTAAAATGCGAATAAGAGGGGCAACTGAGCCAGAGGTTTAAGGGGCCTCTACCTTCTCAATTTTTCTGTAAGTTGAAATGTTTTCAAAAAAAGAAATTTATTTAAATAATAAAATGCATTTGATTGAAAGTCATAAAAGCAGGGACTGTTAGCATAGAATGAACTGATAAATGTTGACTTTGGTTCCATTTATATGAAGAAATCCTTTCTCTACATCCGTCCTTTGGTCTATGAAGATGCTATAGCTATGGAAGCAAATCTAGCTAGTGGCACATCAAGTGGCTAATCTCTCTCATCCTGTTCCCCCAAATACGAGGGCCGTACAGCACCAATGCCACGTTCCCACAGGCCCTATAGCTGTCAATCAGAAACTATATCTTCCAAGTTTCTAAATTGGATTGTACGAGAGTCAGATGAATTTGAGTGGCTCTAATGGCTGCCAAGACTGGAGTTCTCCACTGTAACGAAGGAGTGTACTTGTAAATCCAGTGCCCAGCATCTCAGCAGGTTTTATGATGATGTTGCGTTTCGCATTTTCAGCACCTCTTTTGAAACAAATCCTCAGACGCTCTTCTGGACATGCAGTGGAGACGAGTGGCAGTTTTATATTCTGTAACGTGTATCTTTAACCAACAGGTGTGGTCATATTTATATTAGGCTTTATGATTTCTCCTCTAAAGGACTAGGAGGGCGAGGTTGTTTCAGATTCCTTTAAGAGGACATGCCCAGGCATTTTATTGAAATAAACAGGATGGAAAATAAAAATAAACACGAGGTGAAGAACTAAAATAGCAAAGGGGAATGGAATCATGCTTCCCAAACTACCGACGTCCAGGTAACCATTAGGTTAATGGCAGGGTTTTTAGTCTCCTACATTATTAACTCAGGAGAAGAACATTTTAAAAATTACTCTCTTTTCACTGAGAATGTATCTTCAAACTCCTCGACATGAAAAAGTAAAACTCCATCGAGCTTACTGCAAGCATATTCTTTTGCAACATTTTGTCTCACTTGAGTAGTGAACTCTGCTGAGCTGTGGAATTTGTGATAAAACTAACAAGGAATCAAGTCACGCGTTTTCAATGGGACAGCTGGCAATTTCTGTCCTATTCAGTCTGCAGGCACAGCCGAGCTGCCTGAGCCCTGAGCGAGGTCCATGGACTCTCTGAACAGACACCGGGTTTGCAGTGGCTCGTCAGTGGTTCTTTCCCTGCTTCACCTCTGTACCCCTGGGGGATGCCATTGGATTTGGGATTAAACCTTATCACTACTAACCAAAACTATCTACTCCAAAGGACTGGGTGGTGTAAAATATTCATGTCTCCTGCAGTGGCAACTGGAAGAGACCAAGGATCCAATTATGGGGATCCTTGGGAAACACGAGTGCTCTCTAAGCCTTTTGAATAGGCAAGTGTAGGCTCATTTAAAAACCCCATTCATCGTTCCTTTACTCACTTAAAAATTTTATTGCCGCCCATCATGGTCCAGGTACTGTTTTAAGTGCTGGAAGGAAAAAAAGACAAAAATGTATACCTTCATGGAGGTAAGAACACCTACATAGAAACACTCAGAGATTTATCTTATACTTTTTAATAGTGATTAGTAATTCATTGAATGGCATTCATGATGTATTCATTAATTCACACAATGATGAATCTATAGGTTTCCCCCTACTTTTTTTTTTTTTTTGCTTTGCTATTACGAACATCACTACAATATAGTTTGTGTGTACATGTCGATGCACCTAGGCAACTTAGTGTGAGTGTGATTTCTAGAAGTAGAACTGCTTGTCTCCCCAAAGGGTGCATGTTCAGTGTTGATAGCCACTCTCAAATTGCCCTCTTGAAGATATTGCCTCAGTTCATACTATCACCAAGATGAGCTGAGAAACCCTTGCCACAGGCATATTTAAAAGGCAGACAAATGAGCCGCAGAGGCTGACTGAACAAGACCAGAAAGGTCATCTAATCCAACCACCTCGACAAATGTAAATCCTATTTCTGGGGGAGCAGTCACCCTGTTTACTTCAAGGTCGCTACATAACAAATGTGTTCCCAGCTCAGATTTACATGTTGCAGACTAACGTGGTATGTCTTTCAGCACAAACCATCTTTCACCAAGTTGATCCTGAGATTCCCGAGGGCAACAACCTACTCCCCAGCACCAGGGCACTGCAGAGGCATGGGAAACGGGCCATTTGCCGTCATTATTAGCAAATACATTTCAGCTCCTAAACTGGGGCATTTCACCTTCCCTAGAATCTATCCCATTCTTTTGGAAAGATGGGAACATTTCAGCTGGGACATTTTAAGTCTTTGGCTAAGCCACTTGCATTTTGATGAATTGATTAATGAAGAAGAAATCTCTGCACAAAATATGTTATTCTATTAAGGTGGTTATCTAATGTAATTACCACTAGATATTAGCAAAATGTATAATACTGTTACTCTTATATACTACTTTTGGAACACTTGACAAATAAAAATATTCTTTTAAGCTGATCAATGAAAAAAAAAAAAGGGCTTACTTTGCTTTGGAGCAGGACCAGGCCTCCAGTCCTCTGACTGAGACTTAAGGGGCTGAGAGCCCCTTAATTTTTCTTACTAAATGCCTATTCACAAGTTAGGAAATCAAGCTCTTGCCTTTCTCAAGACTCAGTAAACTGACAGATGCTCTGTATCCAATTACTTTTCTAGACATGTTTGCTTTCCATGGGAGCTGCTTCAAGGCCATACTTCTACAGGCAGGTAGAATGCTGGTGGGATTGCTGAAGACTAATGTCACTGCCTCTCCCTCCTTTCCCACTACCCTGCCGCCCCTGACCTCAGCTCTCCTCCCATCCCTGCCACAGTATCATCAGGTTCTCTCCTCTCCTATCCCAGGGACCACCTCTCATCTTATTTCACTCTCATTACTTCCTGTCCCCCTCCTCTGTCCCCTGGCACTCTCCAAGCCCTACACTCTCACCACCAGTATCCTCACTCCTAAAACCTACTCTGGTCCCCTCTTCCTGCAGGCCTCCTCCCTCTAACTTTTCCAGTCTGCTGCCTTAACTCCTCCCTCTGTATTTGCTTAGTCTCCGATGACCAGTCACCCTACACTTTTCCATGAACAGATACACATTTGTAACTTTCCTGCTCTCTGCATGTCAATCACCTGCAATTCTGAAGCCTTCTGGTTCTATTTCACAGGGTGCTAACACAACCCCTTAGCCACTGTGGCACAGACTTCCCCCTGAAATGTGCATTCCCAGTCCCTTCTGACGGAGCCCAGAGGTCAAGGACTACCCACTACATTGCAATCACCTTTAAAGGAAATATAAATGAAGGCAGAAAGTAATAACCTAAAGTGTTGAGTTTAAAACACATTGGGAAGGAGGAGAAAGGTAGAGTTAAACTATCTTTGGTTTCTTAAATCACTTTTGGGGGAATCAAAGAGCAAAAATATTCCCAATATTCAAGTTCCTTTCTTGTGAAAAGTTAAAATGTTAGAACTTCACAAGTACTGGCATAGGTATGTCTTGAGAAATAGAAATTGTATCCATGGTCACCGTTTTGCAATGAGAGAGTTACTTAAGTAACTTAAGTACACATATCACATATTCACAAATGGTGTAACTGGAAAAGAGTACGGAGTTTCCTCAAAAAATTAAAAATAGAATGAGCATATGACCCAGCAGTCCCTCCTCTGGTTCCATCCATCCAAGAGAACAGAAATGAGAATCTCAAAGAGGTGTCTGCACTCCCAGGTTCCCTGCACAGTGTTTCCATCGTCCAGGGCATGGAAACAACATCCATGTCCACTGGTGAGTGAGTGGATAAAGAAAATGTGGTGTAGACACACAATGGACTCTCACTCAGCCTGTCACGAGCCATAACATGGAGAGGCCTGGAGGACATCATGCTCAGTGACATAAGCCAGACACAAAGGACAAGTCCTGCATAGATCTGCTTACTCCAGGACTCTGAGTCAGACTCAGGGAAGCAGAGAGTAGAATGGAGGTTGCCAAGAGCTGGGGGAGGGGAAGTGGCAAGTTGCTATGTAACAAGCATAAAGTTTTAGTTGGGAAGAGGAAAGAGTTCTGGGACCCGTGTACAACACGGAGCCTACAGTTGATAATACTTATTATACATTCAAAGCTGGGCTAGGAGGATGCCTGCTAAAGGTTCTCACGATGTTTTTAAAAAGTTAACATTCTCCAGACTTCTTTGGCTACTGTCTATATTCAGTCAAATGAAGGTCAATGTTTGCTATTTTTCAGTGTGTGGGAGGATGAGGATGTGCACTGTGAATAAATGCACACATGCAAACACATGCCTGACCCAGGAGCAGGCCTGGCTGCAGGAATGGGGACAGGTATGATGAACACAGGACCTGACCCAGGAGCTTTCAAACCAGGGACCTCGTTCATCCTCACACGCCCCACCTTCCAGCTACATATTCATACTGTGTGCGCTGGATTGAATAAAGGTAACACATAGATATCGGACCTGCAGAGATGTACCAATAAAAAAATAGAACATAAAACTAGATACTGCTGACATTATTAATAGTATGAGACGAGGTAAAAAGAAAACCTGTCCTTTTGGCCAGAAATTATCACCTTTACCAAGAAAAACACCACAGAAGCCATTGACAGAGTTAGAGCGTTCGCAGAGCATGTACATACAGGAGTATCCTGAATCATTACTAAAGTACAGTCTCTACTTTTTTTTTTTTTTTTTGCTAATATTGTGCTTTTTTGCTCATCCATTGATGCTTAATAAAGATCCACATCCTCTACTCACCACTATATCATTTCACTTGACAGATTCTGCTGATGGACCAAAAAAAAGAAAATTATTGCTCTGAGCAATTCATATTTTTGCTTAAAGATGTGGTTTTTCGGAACAAAATGTTTCTGAAAGCAGTTTTCCAACTGTGAAATACTCACATAACCAAGTTGACAGTTTACTCTGAGACTGCCGTCGTATTATTTCAAAGGCAGACTACATTTTTTTTGGTGTGTGTGTGTGGGGAAGGGGTAGCCTCTGGCCTAAAGTGAGTTAGGTTTAAACTTATCAGATTAACATGAAGAAGGGGTTGCTGGACACTGGTGATGTGGAAATGTCCTCTTTGTGACCTGGGTGTTGACCACCTGGTACGTTCAGTTTGTAAAGATGTATGAAGCTGTAATCTTATGACATGTTTACTTCTTTACATTTATACTAGGGGCCTAGTGCACGAAATTCATGCAAGAGTAGGCCTTCACGGCTGCAGCGGCTGCGTGGGTTCCCCCCTCATAGCCGTGGCTGCTGCCTTGATCCCGAGGCTGCAGCCCCAGCTTCGTCCAGAAGGTTGTCCAGAAGGACATCCAGAAGGATGTCTGGTCTAATTAGTGTATTACGCTTTTATTATTATAGACTATACTTCAATAAATAGTTTTAAAAAGAAACATGCTACCTTCATATAAAGTTACAGGACACCTGGACACCACAGATGTGATTCACCATAGTCCATCTGTTTACAATACTGTAATGCTTGCTGCTTGAAACCAAGAGAGGATAAAATTCAGAGACTCCATCATATGCCCTGGAAGTGCATTTCTATTTATCGGGGCACGCCTGAGCACAGTCAACATGATATCCTCCCTTCCCCCAGAATTATTGACATACAATGGGTATCTGGACTGTGTAAGTTTCAGCTGTTGATTCGATACCTGTGTATATTGCAAAACAATTCCCACCAGGAATTACTTAACACCTCCATCATGTCACATAATTATCATTTATTTTTTGTGGTGAGAACATCTAAGATATACTTTCTTAGCAACTTCCAAGCATATAATACAATATTATTAACTATAATCACCATGCTGTACATTAGATCCCAAGAATTTATTCATCTTACAAATGGAAATCTGTACCCTTTGAGAAATATCCTCTTGCTAATAACTGAATAGATGGGATTTGCTCTCAGGGAGTGTGGGGGCAGGGCTGTGTCCAGGCCTTGCAGAAAACTGCTCTGTGGCCACAATGATCTCCAAGAGACTCTGCTCGGCAGTGACCAGCTGTGCCTGTCCATCTACCAGGCAATTCAAGTTCAGGGAAGTCCGAGCCAGTTGCCTCAGCAACTGTTTACAAAGCCACACACCCATTGTCTCTCTGTGGAAATCCCTTCTCTTCCCTTACTCCCTGGGAAACTCCACTGGACCTCCAGACCCCATTTCATCACTGGTTCCTTTCTTCTGCCTCCAAATAAGCACACATGTACCACACTGAAGAAGAAGGGGGCAATCTTACTTTTACTCTATTGAACTTTGCTTTTGTTGTTTTATTAAAGTATTGTTGGCACACAATATTATATTAGTGGCAGGTATATAACACAGTGATTCCACATTTGTATACCTTATGATGTGATTACCACACTAAGTCTAGTAACGATAATTCATGGTACAAAGTTTCACACTATTATTGACTATATTCTCCTTCACCTTTTCACCCACATCCCAAACCACTATCCTCTGGAAACTATCAGTTTGTTCTTTGTTTCAATGAGTCTATTTTCTGTTTGTTTGTTCATCTATTTTTATTTTTAAAATTTCCTCATATAAGTGAAATCACTTATTTCACTTAAGTCAGACAGAGAAAGATGCATTATTTCACTTACACTGACCTTTGGATGGTTTCTCCCCTTGAACTTGCTAATTGCTTGCCTCTACATCAGCTAATCCCTTTTGCACCTCCCCATACTCTGATTTCTGGGTGGGTATCTAGATAGTTCCAGGGAAGGTGATTCTCCTCCTGCTCCCTCCAGAGATGGATGAGGCACATGGTCTAAGCCACTGATTCAATTGTTTAATTTTTTGTTATTGTTTGTATATACCTAAAAGAATTTTGAAAAACTATGTGTCCCTTTGTACATTTTTATGCTGATATCCAAAATATTTTATCAGTTTTAAATGGTTGCAAAAGAAGTAATTTTGGGAGAAACCAAGATGGTGGCATAGGTAAACACTGGAATTGTGGCCATGCACAACCATTTCAAAATCACATGCAAAGAAAAAATGGGCACCACCCAGACCCACAGGAAGGCTGGCTGAGTGGAAATTCTACAACTATAAAGAGACTGAGACTCAGAGGAGGTGCGGAAATAAAGTGTGCAGAGGTATGGAGGCACGCGCGGCAAAGGGGCTCGCAGAAAGGGCTGGCAGCATTTTGTACTGGAGGGAGGCACAAGCTCCCAATGGCTCTGAACTCCAGTTCCAGGCGAGTTTCTGGGGACTCAGAATCATACAAGGAGGAGCTGGACTGTCTGGCACCGTCTGACACCGTCTGGCACCGTCTGGCACCAGGAGGAACTCCAGAGTGGCTTGAGACCAGGTGCCTCTTAGGGAAGGACTGAGAAGCAGCCATAGCTGGTTGCTCTGCCCTGTAGACTCCCCGAGACCCCACCCCACCCAAGCTGGGCACAGAGGCTTTTGCATATAAAAGGCTGAGTAGCCTCAGGCAAAGGCTAAAATAGCAACTCCTTGGAGATACAAGAGCCAGCATACCCAGTGGTCAGAGTGGTACCATGCTCAACTCCTCAGATTCATAAGGGACACACTCAGGAGGCAGACTCAGTGAGCATCAAAGCCCTACTGAAGCAACTCTTGTCCCATGAGGTGTCTCCAGCACAGAAGTTCTCCCACTGTAGACACAGCTGATTCTCATAACCAAGTGGCTTGGAGGTCAATTCCTCTCAGTGATCACCTAACACAGAAAGCCACTCTATCAACCAGAGGAAGCAGCCAAAATGCAGAGACAAAGAAACAGATCACAAATGACAGAAAAGGAGGAAAGCAAACGACAGGATATAGAGTTTAAAACC
The DNA here is from genome assembly GCA_004026665.1 of Murina feae. Lineage (NCBI taxonomy): Eukaryota > Metazoa > Chordata > Mammalia > Chiroptera > Vespertilionidae > Murina > Murina feae. The sequence goes on along the minus strand of PVJC01002346.1, from coordinate 46,373 downwards.
ACAGTTATAAGGTTTTTTCAAAAGTTTTCTAGAAACCGCTGATAAACTTAGTGAGACCTTCAATAAATCTAAGCATACACTGACTAAAATAAAGAATATTATACAGAGATCCAACAACAGACTAGAGGAACGTAAGAATCAAGTCAAAGAATTGAAATACAAAGAAGCAAAGAACACCCAAATGGATAAGCAAAAAGAAAAAAGAATCCAAAAATATGAAGACAGTGTAAGGAGCCTCTGGGACAATTTCAAGCATACCAACATCAGAATTGTAGGGGTGCCAGAAGAAGAGAGAGAGCAAGATATAGAAAACATATTTGAAGAAATAATGACAGAAAACTTCCCCTACCTGGTAAAAGAAGTGGACTTGCAAGTCCAGGAAGTGCAGAGAACCCCAAACAAAAGGAATCCAAAGAGGACCACACCAAGACACATCATAATTAAAATGCCAAGAGCAAAAGACAAGGAGAGAATCTTAAAAGCTGCAAGAGAAAAGCAGTCAGTTACCTACAAGGGGGAACCCATATGACTGTCAGCTGATTTCTCAACAGAAACTTTGTAGGCCAGAAGGGAGTGGCAAGAAATATTCAAAGTGATGAATAGCAAGAACCTACAACCAAGATTACTTTACCCAGCAAAGCTATCATTCAGAATTGAAGGTCAGATAAAGAGCTTCACAGACAAAAAAAGCTAAAGGAGTTCATCTCCACCCAACCAATATTATATGAAATGCTGAAAGGTATCCTTTGAGAAGAGGAAGAAGAGAAAGTAAAGATAAAAATTATGAACAACAAATACATATCTATCAACAAGTGAACCTAAAAATCAAGTGAATAAAAAAATCTGATGAATAGGATAAACTGGTGAATAGAATAGAATCAGAGGCATAGGAAGGGAGTGGACTGACAATTTTCGGGGGGAAAAGGGTGTTGGGAGTTCAGGAAGAGACTGGACAATAATTGTACACCTATGGAGGAGGACAGTGGTGGGGGGGTAAGGGTAGTGTGTGGGGGGGTAGGAACTGGGAGGAGGGGAGCTATGGGGGCAAAAAAGAGGAACAATTGTAATAATCTGAACAATAAAGATTTTTTTTAAAAGAAAGTAATTTTGTGTATGTAACTTTTGACATCTATATATATAAAAACTTAAGTGACTGTTATGACCGAATGACCGGATGAGCAGCCAGTACCTATGATGCACACTGACCAGTAGAGGACAGGTGCTCAATGCAGGAGCTGCCTCCTGGTGGTCAGTGTACTCCCACAGCCAACCTCCCCCGGTCCCTCTCCCCAGTCAGCCAACCTCCCTCAGTCCTTCCCCCCCGCCAACCCTGAATGGGACTGGTCGAGATAGCCCCAATTGGCCAGGAGGGGCTCCACCCATTAATTCATGCACTGGTCCTCTAGTTTTAAAATAAAACTGTTAACTCACTCTTTTACATGTATAGAATAGAATCTAAACACCATGGTGATTGGTTCCCAATATCCCAAAATACATGAGCGAGGCTTCCAGTCAAGATGGCAGAATAGGTAAACATGTTACTTGCATCCTCCCACAACCACATGAAAATGTAACTAAACTATAAAACCACCTGAAATCTAGCCGAATGGAAGTCCTACAACTAAGGATATAAAGAAGCAGCCAGCCACATTAAGACTGGTAGGAGGGATTGAGACCCAGAATGGGCCAGTCCCACACCCACATGTGGCAGATAAAAATTGGGAGGGATATCTCAGCTGTGCCAAGAAGAGAACTCCCCATAACTTGCCTGTGAAAACCAGAAGGGAATGAGGCTAAGGGAAAAGAAGGCTGCTGGAGTCCCAGGCAGTTTCTCTTAAAAGGTCCCTGCATAGACTCAGACTCAATCTTTCTGAGCTCTAGCACTGGGGCAGCAGCTCAAAAGGCATCAGGGACATATGGGAAGGAACTGAAGTGTCTGGCATAAGGGGAAGGGCTTGGAGGGGCACCTTCCTTCCAGATCGAAGTGCTGGCAAAGGCCATTGTTCCTTTTTGGAGCCCTTCCCCCACAGAGCTGGCATGCGGGCACCATATATGAGTCTCCATCGACCTGACTATCACTGTTTTACCCACTCTGGTGATTTCCTGAGACTCCATCCCACCCAAGTTGTGGGCTCACACAAGCTGTTTCTATTGGCTTTTCCAATGAATGGCCTGTCCTAGCTCATGCTTTAGACTTTCCTAAAATCTCTCAAATATTAGTAAGTAGCATCTGGCCTTGGTGTGCCCTGTGCCTCTTGCTAAGTGGCCCCAGGCCTGGCACTAGTAGCAGCCAGCCTTGGTTCACAGCTTTGTTTCTCCTGGGCACCTCCAAGCCCAGCACAAGTAGCAGCCAAGTAGATTGCTTTGTAGCTTAAGCAAGGTAGTGGCTGACCTTGGCCTGCACCTCCTGAGAGGCCCAAGAGCCAGCACACCCAGTGAAAAACTTCAGACCTCATTGAAGCACCATCCAAACATCTCCACAAGTGATACACTTAGCGGCAGACTCAGCAGACACCAGAGTCCTACTGAAGGAAGTCATGCTCTGTGGGGAATGGGTCCCTGCACAGCTGGTCCCTCCTCAGTGGTTGCAGCTAGTTGTTGTAGCCAATTTGGCTAAAGATAAATCCCTCCTTTGATGAGCCAACAGCAATTGAGGCTCAACTACAGCAAGAGGGTATAGACCAGGCATCCTCAAACTATGGCCCGCAGGCCACATGCCAGGTGTTTTTGCCACCGATGCCTGTCCTGCTTAAAATAAGATATGTACAGTGTGCATAGAATTTGTTCATAGTTTTTTTTAACTGTAGTCCAGCCCTCCAATGGTCTGAGGGACAGTGAACTGGCCCCCCGTTTAAAAAGTTTGAGGACCTCTGGTATACACAGACCACATGGTGGGAGATTGAGTGCACCTGGAACACCCAGATCAGGTGAATGGGAAGGCTGTGCCACTGGACTGTACAGGACATCTACTAAATTAGGCTACTCCACCAAGCCTGGGAGACATAGCTGAGAATCAAAACAGCAATTTAGAAAATAAGGAAGCAAAAAACACCCAATCAAAACAGCCAAAAATTAAAAAAAAGAGAGAGAATAGTATAAAGAGCTTCTGGGACAACTTCAAGTGTACTAACATTTGCATCATGAGTTGGAGGGGAATGAGCAGAAGGAGAAGAGAGAGCAAGGAATTGAAAAACCTTTGTGAAAAAATGACAGAGAACTTCCCTAACGTGGTGAAGGAAATATACATACAGTCTAGAAAGCACAGAGTCCCAAACAAGATGAACCTAAAGAAGCCCACACCAAGACACATCATAATTAAAATTAAAAAGGTTAAAAACAAAGATGGAATCTTGAAATCAGCAAGAGAAAGACAGTTAGTTATTTACAAGGAAGTTCCCATAAGACTTCAGCTGATTTTTCAACAGAAACTTTTCAGGCCAGAAGAGATTGGCATGGAATATTCAAAGTGATGAAAAGAAAGGTCCTACAACCAAGATTACTCTACCCAGCAAAGCTATCATTTAGAATCAGAGGACATATAAAGAGCTTCCCAGACAATAAAAATCTAGAGGAGTTTGTCACCACTAAACTAGTATTACATAAAATGTTAAAGGGTCTTTCTGAATAATAATAATAATAAGAATCCAAAATATGAATAATAAAATGGCAAGTCTATATAATAAAATCCTAATATGTTAAGTGTCTGATCAGCTGTTCGACCAATCAAAGCATGATATGCTAATGATATGCTAAGGCTGCTCAACCGCTCACTATGACGTGCATTGATCACCAGGGGCATATGCTCTGACTGGTAGGATTAGTTTGCTGCTGGTGTCTGGCTGATCAAGACTGAGTGAGACAGGCTGGACATGCCCTGGAGCCCTCCTGCAGTCCCTCCCCAGCTGGCCAACCTCACATGTCCCTCCCCACCCCATCTTGCACCGGTGGGGTCCCTCGGCCTGACCTGCCCTTTCACAATCCAGGACCCCTTGGGGGATATCAGAGAGCCAGTTTCAGCCTGATCCTACAGGTCAGGGCAAGGGACCCCACTGGTGCACAAATTCATGCACCAGGCCTCTGGTAAATACATATCTATCAACAATTGTATCTAAAAAATAAATAAGCAAGCAGAACAGAAACAGAGTCATAGATACAGAGAACATTTTGATGGTTGCCATATAGGAGAGTTAAGGAGTTGAAAAGGGTAAAGGGATTAAGAAGTATGAATTGATAGGTATAGAATAGTCATGGTGATATAAAGCACAGTATAGGGAATATATTCCATAATTTTCAAACAACTATGTATGGTGTCAGATGGGTATGAGATTTACCAGGATGACCACTTGGTAGGTTATATAATGCCTACTCACTGAGTTTTACACCTGAAGCTAATATGTTATTACATATCAACTATAGTTGAAAAATAAAAAATGGCCATGCCTGGGTGATTCAGTTGGTTGGAGTATCATTCCATAATCAAAGGTTGCAGGTTCAATTCCTGGTTAGGACACATACCTAGGTTGTGGGTTTGATTCACTGTCAGGGTGCATATGGGAGGCAACCCATTGATGTTTCCTTCTCACATGGATGTCTCTCTCTCTCTCTCTCTCTCTCTCTCTCTCTCTCTTTCTCTCTCTCTCTCTCTCTTAAATCAATAAACATCCTTGGGTGAAGATTTAAAAAAGAAAAGAAAAATGATAGAAAAAAATAAAAATGCATGAACAAGCTCATCTATAACAAGCTAAGTGTTCCATTATTCTTTTTTTATTACTTAAAAATTGCATTTGCATTTAATTTCCTCTCTGGAATTTGATCATAATGTAATATGTTCTTTATGCTTTTATTAAGCAAAGCTATTATTCCTCTGTGCAATAAAATATGTCCATTATTTTCTTATTTCTTGTGACCATAAGCTCTAAATGTTAATTTTTCCTGCACTGAGTTATTATTAAAATTATTGGAAGTAAAAACTTGATTTAAAAAAATTGAAATATATGATGGATCTTGATAAATAATGATCAAACATGAATAGTAAAACTGTACTGGAAAGACATTTTTAATGAGATAGATGGGGCTGCTTTTATATTTTAATTAGTTCATAAATCCATGGGTAAATATTGCTAATTTTGAGAAGTAGCTTCCAGGATTAATTCTATTGCTATTTTATTGTTTTTATAGATGTAAGTGCTGAGACTCCATTCATAGAAGAAAGAGGGAATTTTATCATAGAAATTAATATTTATTATTGTGCACAAAAGTTGTATACTTCAGTTTGCACAGTAGTCTATAAAAACTGTTTTGATGATCAGTTGGTAAATCACTCAGGCATTTCTTTTTTTAATTCATAGTAAACAAAGATTTGGAAATTGCATGTCTTGTTAATGGACAGTTAGTTATTCACTTTCTCAATTTGGGGGAATTATATCAAAAAGGCTTTACCTACATAGCAAATGCCTATTAATTACACTTGTAATTGTTTCTCTAAGAGATACTCGGTTTAATGTGATATTCCCAGAAACGGTGTGGAAAATAGAAATGTTGCTAATTCCAACATATCATTACATATATTTTTTCTCACTAAAACTTTTCCCCCATCACCATTTATATCCTCCATGCCCTCTTCCACCTCTACCCACTCCCTCCCTCCCCTGAAATCACCACACTATTATCTATGTCCATGAGTTCTCTCTTTGTTTCTTTTTTGCTCAATCCCTTCAGCCCCCTAAACCACTCCCCCAACCTACTAGAGCTGTCTGCCTGCTTAAAATAATATGTTTATCACATGCTTTAAATGTATTTCACAGAAACATTAGAATAGCAGATTTCCCTCACTGAATTTATAGAGGATGTCACAGCATCATATTGGTGAATCCAGACCTCACGGGCAAACCTGCAGACAAATAGACTTACTTTCTGTCAGAAAAGCCTCTTTTCACTTTTCAGTTGAAACATGGGTGTTACTCATGTGACACAATCCTGCCACCTCTGAATTCTAGACTGATACGGAGGCAACAGGAATCCAATCACTACCTCTTCGTCTTTCTCATGCCCGCTTTTTCTTTGTTCTCATGAACTTCTCCCTCCAGAATACTGTTGTTGTTTTTTTTTAAGCAGAGTTTGGGGCAAGAAGACATGGAGTTATAGGAGGAAATGTTCACCTCTCCACACTATGTGACATCTGAGTGCAGAGCACACCAAGGTGCTGAAATGCTTGCTTTCTAAGTCCTGCTTCACTCTTTTTGCTGTTGACAATCCTCACCTGAGGATATTTTTTCCATTGATTCTTAGAGAACAAGTGGAAGGTAGGGAGAGGCCGAGAAAGAGAGAGAGAGAGAGAGAGAGAGAGAGAGAGAGAGAGAGAGAGAGAGAGAGAAAGAGGGAGAGAGAGAGGGAGAGAGAAACATTGATGTGAGAGAGACACTTCAATTGGTTGCATCCCTGACGGCGGCTGGGGATGGAGCCTGCAACTGAGGTACATGCCCTTGACCAGAATTGAACCTGAGACCCTTCAGTCCTTGGGCCAATGCTCTATCCACTGAGCCAAACTGTCTAGGGTAGTCATGCTTCACTTCTAACAGACACATAAGACAGGAAAGTCATAAAGCCTTGATTAAAGGAGCTTGTGCCACAGTAATGTTTCAAACTGGCCTTTCTGAGTGCCCCTGAGCTTCATGCCTCAGGCAATGCAGTACAGTAACAGGTGATGGGTGAGACTTGCCTCTTTCCTGGTGAAAGGGACTGGAAGGACTGGTCTGACACCTCACCTGCAGACAAGCTCTCAGATCCTTTCAGTTTAGGCAAGAGGGAGTGCACATATGAAAACAGAACATATGAAAACAGACTGCCTTAGAGCTATGCAAGCTGTGTATCCTTCACCCTGGAGACTAGGCACAGCTAGTTTAAAGATACCTGACCTAGGCTGAGCAAATCACTGCATTCCCATCCCTGGCCACAGAGATGAGCATGTGCCAAGCTTGTCCAAGAGAGAAGCACTCTCGCTTACTTCTTGACTCGTGTAGGGAAGCATGGAGACCTGTGTGTGGGCTCTGGCAGCCTGGTTAGAGCCGTGGAGAGATCCAGCCTAACTCACAGGGAGAGCAGAGAGAGAGAAAGAAGCCGAGTCCTTGATTCCAGCAGCGCTGGCCTTCCGGACCAAGCCTTGCCTTATACCAGGCCTCTGTGGCTTTTCCAAATATATTAGCTGATGCATTTATTGTTTCAGCTTCTTTGAGTTGGAATTTCTGTTCTTTTTAATAAAAACATACTAACTGATACACTTCAAGAACATTTTTTATGTAAGTACTTATACCCACTAGCTCAGTGGTTCTCAACCTCCTGGTCCTTTAAATACAGTTCCTCAAGTTGTGATCCCATCATAAATTATTTTCATTGCTACTTCATAACTGTAATGTTGCTACTGTTATGAATCGTCATGTAAATATCTGATATGCAGGATGGTCTTAGGCGACCCCTGTGAAAGGGTCGTTCGACCGCCAAAGGGGTCGTGGCCCACAGGTTGAGAACCGCTGCTAGCTTCATTCCCTTATCACTTTCTCCTTGAAATCAGCTTCAAGCTAAGGGATATAGCCATGCATCAAATACCCCTATGTGTGTTCACAGTCCTTTTAAATATGTTTTTATTGATTTTAGAGAGATGAAGGGAGAAGGTGAGAGAGAATATCAATGATGATTGGCTGCCTCCCGCAATGCCTCCTACTAGGGATTGAGCCTGCAACCCGGGCATATGCCCTGACCCAGAATTGAACTGTAACCTCCTGGTTCATGGGTCCATACTCAATCACTGAGCCATGCTGGCTAGGTGACACAGTTCTTTTTATAATAGCATTTATCCCACTTTATCGTGTATTGTCTAGGTCTACCATGCTTTATCTGCAATTCTGAAATCTAAAAAGGTTTAAAAAGACAGAGACTTTTATATAGATGAATTGACAAATAGATAGATTTACACTGTGGCAAAAACAAAAACAAAAAGCCTCAACTTAAATTGCTATGGATATTTGTGTTTGATTCTGAGATGCTATGGCCCTGCTGGGGATGTAGTGTAATACAAGCCCACAGGTCCAAATCCAGAACTTCTGGGGCCAGATGTGTGTATGTTTTTTTTAATGATTTTAGAGAAGTTTCACATGGTGCATAACACATATAACCCTGCTGGGAGTATGACGCGATGCTCAGTAACTCATTAGGGATGCCAATTAGGGTACCACTCAGTGGAAGCCTGACTTTGGGAAAGTTGCTAAATCTGTCTAGGTCTTGGTTTCCTCTTTTGTAAAGTTGGTCTCACCTACCCCTTTGGATAGGTTGAATGCTTTGTGAAGATTAAACAAAATCATGCTTGTAGAGTGCTCAGTACTGTGGTGAGGATGGAGTAAGCACTCAGTGCATGTTATAACTCTAACTGGCTTTTACCCCCTTACTTTATGATTCTCTTTTCTAACTCTTCAATAAAGAAGCGTCATAGATCATAGTCACTGTGGATTTTGAGATTAGAGGAGCAGGATGGCAAAGGGCTGAGTGAAGGAGGAGCTGTTTTTACCTCATCTACGCCAAAGAGAAGAGTTGTTGGCCTTTTAAGGGGTTTACATCGTCAAGTTTTAGGTGGGGTTGACAACCTGGGGCAAAGCTAGCAGAGAGACTCACAATGTTATTGGAGCATTTTGGAGAGGACACCAAAATATTGCTGAGAGAGGCAATAAAATAACTCCTGTAGTTTAGAGAATGCTGTTTTCCTCAAAGGATAAGAGGACTCAGTGAACCCCTGGATAGAGCAGCATAAGGAAGCCTTTCAAACATGCTTGTTATACTGAAACTAGGGGCCTGATGCACAAAAATTTGTGCACTCGGGAGGTCCCTCAGCCTGACCTGTGCCCTCTCGCAGTCTGGGACCCCTCTGGGGATGTCCACCTGCTGGCATGCCTGGTCAGCCAAGGTGAGGGGCTGATGGCTGTTTGCAGGCTGGTCAAGCCCCCCAGTGTGGACCCTCACCCTATTGGAGTGTGGCCAGCCTGGGTGACAGGCTGAGGGCCGTTTTCAGGCTGCCCACAGCCCCTTCAGGTTTTGGGTCCCTACTGGGGTGCCTGGGCAGCCTGGATGAGGAGCTGAGGGATCGTTTTCAGGCTGCCTGCAGTCAGTTCAGGTTTTGGGTTCCTATTGGGGTGCCTGGGCAGCCTGAGTGAGGACCTGAGGGGCATTTTCAGGCTGCCCACAGTCCCTTCAGGTTTTGGGCCCCTACTGGGGTACCTGGCCAGCCTGGGTGAGGGGCTGATGGCTGTTTGCAGGCTGGTCAAGCTCCCCAGTGGGGTCCCTCACCCCATTGGGGTCCCTCATCCCATTGGGGTGTGGCCAGCTTGGGTGTGGGCCTGAGGGCTGTTTTCAGGCTTTCAGGCTGCCCACAGCTCCCATTGACCCAATGTCTCAGCAAGGCTGGCTGGAAGCAGGTTTCTGGGGTTTATTTATCTTCTATAATTGATACTGTTCCTTTAAGCCGAGGCCTAGGCAGGTAACAAAGCCTCCTGTTGGCTTCAGCTCCATGGCTTCTATAATTGAAAGAATGTTGCCTAGGCAGGCAGTTTCCTCCATTGCTGGTGCAAAGGAAGCCTACTGTTTGCTTCAGTTCTGAGGCTTCTATAATTGAAACAATGTTGCAACAATATTGCCTGGAGCTGGGAGAAGCCCAGCCGGCCAGCAGACAGTTTACTCATTGTGCAACGGAAGCCTGCTGTTTACTTCAGCTCCGTGACTGCCAGCCTCCATCTTGACTGGGTTAATTTGCATACAGCCACTCTGATTGGCTGGTGGGCATGACTTAGGCATCCCAAAGAAACGGTCAATTTCAATATTACTCTTTTATTAGATTAGATAGACTGTTGTGCTTAGCAGGTTGGACCAGACAGCGACAAAGACACCATCTTGCCTGTTTAGAATTCCCCTTTGTGAGCTCTGCGCTCTTTTCAGATCTGTCTCATCTCAGCCCACACACTCAGTCGAAAATGTCATTAGCCTCTAAATCCAACTTCTGCTCTTTGTCCCAGTCTGCACTTGACTTCCTGATTTGCCTCTCGAACACACCGCCTTGCTTGCCTGCCTGTTTCCTTCAAAACCTTCAGTGGTTTCTACTATTTACTAAGGGAAGGTCATGAGCTGCCCCGGGCCCCTAAAGTCATAACGAATTCAACTGTTTCCCCATTTACTTATGCAAGCTTTAACTCACCCTAGCTCACTCTCCCTCCACAAGGATCCCCTATTAAAGGAAAATTCCTCAGTGAATATTTGTAAAAGGGGTCCAGACCCCTGTTCCTTCTGCCTTTTACCTTTCACTGATTTGGATTGTGTACTTCTAAATTATTTCTGCCATTGTCATAGCCACTCAGTTCTCATGCATTAATCTGTCATTAGGCCCTCTCAATTGTTCTACCCTGGAAAAATCTTTCTTGGTTCTAATCTAACATTTCAACCATGACCAGTGTACTTACCTAATTTGAGTTTTCTTAAACATTATTTTCCAAAGAGGAATCCTTGATGAATTACACTCCCTTTAAATGTCTGATCTTTGTAAGAAGCTCTGAATTTGGGTTCAATGCACTTAAGAGTCTGTATTATCAAACTTACCAGTAAGAAGAACCAATGGTTCCTGTGCTTTCAATATAAGATTAGGGAGAGAAGGATCATTTTCTTGATGAATAAAGGACCATTCACTCATAACAATTTAATGAAAGGAAAGAATTACCTTGGATTCACAGTATGTCATTTTCTGTCATCTCTGGTTCACAGACAAGGGACTGGTTCTCTGAGACCAAAACTCAGAATGTCATTCTCCTTGCTGTTGGTCTACTTTGTTTGCCATCTTTGACACCTACATTTTGTTGTTTGTCTTTGTCAGAGCACATGTCCATAGATTAGCATGAAGCTTCGGATTCCTATACGGTCTCTAACCAGAAACCTAAGAATTCAAAGGGTGAGTCAGTGCATCCCTGGCTCTTGATTTCGTTTGCTTTGGATGTCAAACATAGGCTGGAGGACAATGGCTGTGAAATTGCCTTTAAAGCTCAACCTACCTTGTAAGTGATTGCTGCTGAAGAAGACATGGGGCTTATTCAAATCCAAGAGCCCTAGAGGAAGGGACTTTTCCATAAAATGGCCTGCTCCATCAGCAAATGTCACGCAGACCTTCCCAAGGGAGTAAGCCCAGTTTCCCCAGGATTCTGACAATAACTGAAGGAAGAGTCACCAATGGGATTAGCTGACATAGCCAGATATAAAATATTGTCTTCTGAAAGTTACCAGCTATGCATACATATGGTTGAGGTGCACAGGTGAGAATATGACAAAGTGATATAAAACTGCCTGTAAACAGTAATTTTGACAAATAGGAAAACTTCTAGAATTCAGTCTCCCTCCCCTGGCTAAGGCCCAAGTTTTGTTCCTATGATACAGCATATTTTTCACAAGTTAATACCTTTCAGAATTATTATAAAAACTTGAGTGGCCTCTTACACCACCAGATGTGCTGCATCTGAATGCCCAGGCTCCTATGGACTGTGGAGGGCACTGCTCGCATCACCTCGGAGCTAGTGCTGGACTGGAACGGAGTCCGACATTGCCGACTAGGGCTTTATTTGGTGGGGGGTGGACAAGTAGCTGTTGGGCTTTCAAACGATGGATTTAGGTAGCAAAGGTGAATCAAGAAATGAGGAAGACCAAACTTTAAAATTCTGTAACTAAGAGAAATGGTGACAATTGTTAGTAATTGGCAGCTAAAACAAACACCCTGAGAGTAAAGATGAAGAGGATGACCCCAGTTTTAATGTGAGATGGGTGTTCTGGTAAAGTCTACACACAACTGGGACTGCAGGAGGAAGAGAGGGTTGGGACACAGTTGTCTGCCTGCCCAGAATCTGTTTAGGCAACTGGTCCTCCCCCACCTCTGGTCCCCATGACCCGGTGACTAACTCCCTCAACTCCCAGGATTCAGGAATCCACCAGCTCCTTGGATACAAGTGACTGGGGTAGGGATAGGGCTGCCAAGTTCAACAAATAAAAATATAGAATTGAATGCTCACTTAAGATTGAATTTCTGATAACTAAAAGCTTATTTAGTATAGGCATGCCACAAAGATTGCATGGGACATAATTATACTTAAAAAATATTCTTTGTTTATCTGAAATTCCGAGTTAAGTGGGAGTCCTAGATTTTGTCTGGCAACTCTACTGAAGAATGAAAATGGGACTTGAGCAGGCCATTGGAATTGGAACTGGACGCCTGGCCAAGCCTTCCTTTTTCCTCTGAGCTCTCTAACCGCAAGGACAGTGAAAACTTGGAGCTACTACTGGCTACCTTTCTCCCCACAGAAGGGGCCCTGCCAAGGCGTGAAGACACCAAGGAGAAAAGCTCAGCTGTGGAGTGGAGGAAAGAGATATTTCTGGAGACAGAACTTGAATTCCAATTCTTAGCCTTGTCAGAGCCAGACTCACTCCCTTAAGGTTCTTAATAATCCAAACCAATACATTTTTGTTTGTTTGCACCAGTTTGATTTGCTTTTCTATCACAGCTAAGAGGGGGTGTGTGTGGGAGGAGCCAGGGCTGGAGATCTAAAAAGTCATCCATGTGGATGGGGCCTATCAGGTACGGCAGGTGCTTGACCCGAGGCAGAACTTGAGTCTAGATCTGGGACTAGTCGCGTTTGGGACGCTTGCAGATGGCTCTGTTATAGCAAGAACAACATGCTTTAGGAGGTTCCTCATAAATTCCAGGGTTAGTCCTTTGATCCCTGAACATGCCGGTCCTCGCTGACTTTACAGCCTTGCCTGACTTGCTCTTCCACTTCGACCTTCACCATGGGTTCTCTCTGCCCACAAACTGTCCTTTAAACTAGCTTCGGAATCCTCTTTGTGTCTCTCCTTGACTCTGCCTACCCTAGACCATTGCCCATAATAGGGTTCTGTGAGTGCTAGCCCTAATTCAGCGACAGAAAAAGATCCCAGAGGTCCGAACATTGAAAAGACTATATACATCATTCAAGATAAAAGGGGAAATAGAGGCCACCCAACATAAGGGTGCTTCTTTTAAGGGAATGGGTTCACACAGACCTTTTTGAATCCTGGCTCCACCCTTACAAGCTGGGCAGCATCAAGCAAATTACGGGAGCTCACTGGGCCCCAGGATCACAGGGCAAAAGCCAAGAAAATAATGCTCTCTGGTGAGAATTGTGGGGAACACTGGACACGAAGGGCCCAATACCTGGTCATTTCAGTTATTCAGTCACTGTTAGCTTGGCTTCAGTTTCTCAATGTGTGTCCGCTCAGTTAGAAAAAGCCAGCTCTAAAGTTAAACTGAATGACTGGGAAGCTTATCTTGATTGGAAATTAGAGGCTTCTTAGGAAAGGATCAGATAAAATATCTTCCCTACAAGAAGTTAATAAGAAAGTTTCAGGGATTGTCTCTGAACTAAAGGCTTCTGAGGCAAATAGAGGCCCAGAGCCTTTTCAAACCCCTTCTTCCACAGCTTCTCCAGGGCACCCTCTGCTCTCAGTTTCCTCGTGCAGACTTGCCCTCCCCCTCTCTTCTGCCCTCTGTCACTTGAGTTCAATAAATGTAATCTGATAAAGTATGTTTATTGTTTATCTGATACAATAAGTCCTTAAAACCCACAGTTGAGCAATGAGACTAAGAACCTTGCAGCAACCAGGCCAGTCCCTGGCCTCAGCACTAGCCAGTGTCTGCCATTCCAGCAGAATTTGCAGGACCAACACCCCACCCCAGTCCCACCCATGCTTCACACATGGTTTTCCTGGTGGGAGGGAACGGAGGGGAAGACTTTTCTCCCAGAGCCTGCCCAAAGCAAACAACCAGGAAGGCCCTTTAGTAGGAAGTTGTGACACTAGGTCAACACAGAAAACAGCAGCTTTCTTTTCAGCTATACTAGTATTTATCAACTATAATAAATTAGTAAATATAGTGAAAAATTGTATTCAAGTAGCAACAAAAACTGCAAACTCTCAAGGAGTAAACTACTAAAAGTGAGTAAGATATGTATGAATAAAACTATAGAACTTTTTAGGAGGAAAAAGAAGACTTAAATACATGGGAAAAAAAACCCACAACAACCACAAAACACCCAGAAAACATTGTCATGGTCCTGGGTGCAAAGATGCTACATTGTAAAGATATCAGTTCTTCTTAAATTAATCTACAAATTAAATATATTGCCAATTAAAGTTCCAATGTAACACCTAAATCTCACTGACTATAAAAAAATTAACTGAACGTGGATTACATAAAACAGAACGATCATACATTGACTAGATAGCAAAAGAGAAAATCTTCATGATCCAAGAGTTCTGGACAACCCAGCAAAGGAGAAGTAGATGAACTGGACTTTATCAAAACGTGAAACTTCTGCACCGGTAAGAGATGAAAAGACAAACTACAGACTGAGAAAAGTATTTGCAAATCTCGGATTCAACAAACAAGACCAGCTACATAATTTGGGGGCCCATATAGGTTGAAAATGTGGGACCCCTTCCTGAGAACTTATTAGATTTCAAGACCGTAACAGCAGAACGTGGACTGAGGGAGGGCCCTTTGAGTTGGGGACCTTGTGCGACTGCTCAGGTCACACTCATCAAGCCATCCTGCCAACAAGGGTTTTGTATCCAGAATATGCAAAGAACCCTCAACGCTTAATAGCCAGGGGTACAAATAACCCAGGTCTTGGCCAGAAAAGTCTTCTTATTGCTCCACAATTTCTTCCTGGGGAACGGGGGCCTTGGGCGGCAAAGGCACGGTCTGGACATGAGGGACCTGGCAGCTATCTAGCACTCACATCCCTTCTCTTGTGACTGCCCCTGCTGACCAGGCGAGCTTTCTCCAGGCTTCCATGGCCCCTTTACAGACCCCCTTCCTCCCATTAATCACGTGGTGGTGAAATTAATTTTTAACAATAAATAATACACTGCTATGTAAGTGATAAACTAGAGCCACTGATTAGCATTTCCTGTGGGATTTATTAATCCATTAAATAGCATCAGCAGTGATCACTTACACACATATATACACATATGTACATATAGTGTTACATGTAGTGTTTTATCATTTCAAAACTCTCAGTGCACAACTTTGAATTTGATCCTTAAAGCAGGACAGGTGTCATCCTGACTTTGAAGACAGGGAACTACAAGCATGGAGAGCTGCATGTCTGCCAATTCCCCTACCAGGTCCCATGACTGCACCGGCAGGTACCCAGGCAGAGCTGAGCACCTGCACCACCAGAGGGATGCATCCAACACGCCAGCGGCAAACTTGTAGCTTCTTTCAAAAAACCCATAGGAAGGTCCATCCCATCTCAGCAATGGAAAGAAGCAGTTTGAAAAACATGGCTCTAAAAACACTTAAAAAAAACCAAACTCACAGACACAGGCCACTGTATGGTGATTACCAGAGGGAAGGGGGTGGGAGGAGGTAGGAGAAGGTAAAGGGGGGAAAATGGTGATGGAAGGAAACTGGAATTTGGGTGGTGAGCACACTATACAATATGCAGATGATGTGTTGTAGAATTGTACACCTGAAACCTATACAATTTTATTAACCAATGTTACCTTAATAAATTCAACAAAAATTAAAAATACTTATTTAGTGATTATGTAAGCATAAAATGTATCTAATCTAATAAAAGCATAAAATTGAAATTGACTGTTTCTTCAGGACACCTAAGCCATGCCCACCAGCCAATCAGAGTGACTGCATGCAAATTAACCCAGCCAAGATGGAGGCCGGCAGTCACGGAGCTGCTAGAGTAAACAGGCAGCTTCCATTGTAGCAGGAGTAAAACTGTTTGCCAGCTGGGCTTCTCCCAGCTCCAGGCAACTACATATTTGCAACATTGTCTCAATTATAGAAGCCTCAGAGCGATGGAGGAAACTGCCTGCCTAGAGTCTACTAAGGCAACATTCTTTCAATTTTAGAAGCCACAAGCTGAAGCAGACAGGAGGCTTTGTTACCTGCCTAGGCCTCGGCTTAAAGGAACAGTGTATCAATTATAGAAGATAAATAAACCCCAGAAACCTGCTTCCAGCCAGCCTTGCTGGGACATTGGGTCAACGGGAGCTGTGGGCAGCCTGAAAGCCTGAAAACGACCCTCAAACCCATACCCATGCTGGCCACACCCCAATGGGGTGAGGGTCTCCACTGGGGGGCTTGGCCAGCCTGCAAACAGCCATCAGCCCCTCACCCAGGCTGGCCAGGTACCCCAATAGGGACCCAAAACCTAAAGGGACTGTGGGCAGCCTGAAAGTCTGAAAATGGCCCTCAGGCCCACACCCATGCTGGCCACACCCTAATGGGGTGAAGGTCCACACTGGGGGGCTTGGCCAGCCTGCAAACAGCCATCAGCCTCTCACCCAGGCTGACCAGGCATGCCAGCAGGTGGACATCCCCAGAGGGGTCCCAGAGTGCGAGAGGGCACAGGTCGGGCTGAGGGACCTCCCGGGTGCACAAATTTTTGTGCACCGGGCCCCTAGTATTTATATACACACATAGAACTTTTATTAGAATTAGTAATGCCTCAATAATAAGAACAAAATTCAAAATTATTTCAACAGCATAAATAATGGTATTCTTAAGGTAAGTCCTGCCTTGTGTTTTAAAGTTAATCTCAGTCACATTAATTTACTTGTAAGACACACTTCTACAAGGAGGGACTTTCTTTAGCTGTGCTCCTAGGCTTAAAGTCCTTTGACATCGCTTGAATACATTGTAGCTAAATTTAGAAGGCATGGTGATGTCATTATCATAAGGTCGTTGAGTAAAATTATCCTCTTATGACATGATTTACCACTTTAAATGAGACAACACAGCTTTCTACAAAACATGGAAAGAAAAACATTTAATGTAACATAATTTTTTATAAACACATTTGTAGCTTCATAGTTATAAGTCAATAGTCCTTGGAACTCAAAAAACACATTTTTAAATATTACAGGAAATCTCTTTGTTCATCTTAACAAAGAGACTCAAAGAGAAATTAAACTTCACATGGAATAGTGTGGAGTAACTTACTGATTTATCTTAAATTTTATGTAAATATGTGCTAATCTTTTTCTCCCAACAAATGTGATGGGAACTGAGCGCCATCTCCTCCCAGGGCCTGAGTCAACAGCCCACTTCAAGGTTTCTTTGAAACTGCCACCGGGGCCTGTAGTTTGTGTCTTCAGTTAAATTTTTATCTAGGGATAAGGCGTAAAAGATTCTGTTGTTTGTTTGTTTACTATATATATATATATATATATAACTAATTTCAGAGAGGAAGGGAGAGAGATAGAGAGAGAAATGTCAATGATGAGAATCATTGATTGGCACATGCCCCCTATTGGGGGGCGGGGAGATCGAGCCCGCAACCCAGGTATGTTCTCTTGGTCGGAATCGAATCTGGGAGCCTTTAGTCCACAGGCCAATGCTCTATACACTGAGCCAAACCAGCTAGGGAAGGTTCTGTTATTTTTAAAGAAAGTTTTGTGGAAGAAGATAAGGCTTACAAGGTTCTTTTTCCATGCAGCTGACACGGTGCACTATGCCAAGGCCTTATCTGTATTGTGTCCTTTCAGCCTCACCATAGTACAAGAAGCTGTCACTTCTATGTAGAATCCGAAGAACAAAATAAATGAACAAACAAAATAGAAGCAGATTTATAAATACAGAGAACAAACTGATCGTTGACAGACAGAAAGGGTGGGGGTCAAGGGGAGGGCTGGGTATAAATAGTGAAGAGATTAAGAAGCACAAAATGGTTGTTACAAAATAGTCACAAGGGTGTAAAGAACAGTATATATAGTCAACAATGTTGTCATAACTGTGTATGGTGCCAGGTGAGTACTGGAAATATCTGGGGGACTCTTTGTAAAGTATATGACTGTCTAACCCACTATACTGTACACCTCATAGTAAAATAGAATACCATTGAATGTAAGCTGTAATTAAAAAATAAAAGTTAAATAAAGAAATAAATATTCTTAATCGCAAAATAGAGAGGAAAAGTTAAACACCAGGGTCAAGGGCACACAGCAGCAAATTAAAGAATGAAGACTTGACCTTTGCAGAGCTATGCAAATCCAGAGCATGACCTTTCTTTGGCGAACATGAAAATAAAGACCTAAATGTGCTATCTAACATTTGAAAGGTGATAACTCACAGGTTTAACCTTGTGTTTTCTTCATCAGCATTTTTCAAGAAATATTTCTTGTATCCACTAGGCTCTAGGAAATACCCTAGATGCTGGTCAGATATGGTGGTGAATGAGATTCTTGGAACTTATGTTCTAATGATGAGAAAATACAATAAACTCACAGATGAATAGGAAAATAAAAATGAAAAACATCAGATACGGGCTCTCTCGGGCACGGAGGAGGAGAAGGAGGGAGTCTAGTTATAGGCATATCTTAGGATGTGGGTTCCATTCCAGACCAACCCAATGAAGAGAATATTGCGATAAAGCAAGCCACAGAGTTTTTGATTTTCTGGTACATAAAAAAGTTATGTTTACACTATTCTGTAGTCTATTAAGTGTGCAATAGCATTTTGTCTCACAAGTGTGCATACCTCGATTAAAGATAGTTTATTGCTATCATCTGAGCCTGTTGGAAAATGGCTCTCACAGACTTGCCCCATGAAGGACTGTCACAAACCTTCCATTTGTAAACGATGCAGTATCTGCAGAGCACAGTAAAGTGGAGTGCAATAAAACGAGGTCTGCCTGTTTTTGTCTGCCTGCTCCACCTTCTCTCCTGGGTTGTGAGCTCTCAAAGAGTTGAAATATGTATTGTCAATATGCCCTGATTGGTCTTACACAACTGTTTGCACATAGTAGGAGCACTGAATCAGTAACACACTATTTAGAGAGGAAAGTATGCCCTCTTGAAAACCTTTTATTTGAATGTAAATCATGCCCTTCAGAGAATAAATTACAGTCCTTTATAGCTTTAGTTTATTCTACCTGTACAGTATTTGAAGGTGAAATACAGAAGCCTTTCCTTCTTCATTCAATAGGGTGCAAGAGCCCACATCTTACTGTAGTCAGGAAGATCAGAAATCCTGGAGAGCTCAAGTTCCCCTGATTTAAAAAAAAAATGCACAGTTTAATTTAACTTAAAGATGTTTAGGTTTTAAAGGTCTGACCTTTGGGCTTGTTTTAAAAAATTATCCCACAGCTGAGCCACAGTGCATCACTTGTTAAATAAGTGATGTCCTGCAATAAGGGGCACCTTCAAAGGGAATATCCATATTGCAAAGGGCTCACTGTACCTAGTTCCTGAGAGAGTTACCAGAAGATGAAACATATAGCTGCTCATCACTGAAAGAGTGGGCCTTGAAAATCTCATTTCCTTCTTTTATTTGACAAACATTTTTGAGTCCTGACACTGACAGGCACTAGAGCTACAATGATGAGCAAAACTGGACTACGCCCTTGGCCTCACGGAGTTTACTGAACAATGGTACTTTTTCCATATAGTTTTCTGAATTCCACACCATACCTCTGAATCAGAATCCATAGGGCAGTGATTCTCAAACTTTAGTGCATATCAAAATCAGAGATTGCTATCCCCTCCACCACCAGAGTTTCTGATTCAGTAGGTTTGGGGTAGGGTTCAACAATCTGCATTTGTTGCCAGGCTGGGTATAAAAGTAAATTAAGTTTGTATTGGTTGGGTGGGCCTTAAAAACCAAAGAGCGAATCTATAAATTTTGGTGGATTGGTTATTTAAGAACTGTAATTGTTGGACTCAGTTCTGACTAAATAGCTACTTCAAGGCTTCTTTTCAGTGTGAAGAAAAATCATACGGCTATGATGATGATGTTAGTCTTGGGACCACATTCTGACAACTGCTGGCATAGGATATAGAACCCAAGCATTTCCTGGTCATTCTGATGTCTGTCCAAGGTTGAAAGTCACTGGAGTACAATCTGACCATCACTATGTTGGTTGCATTGATCAGGGAATGTCAAAATAAGTGAAAGTCCAGTCTCTGTATCCAAGAAACTCACAATTGAAATACTTTGCTGGGTGTTAGCCTATATAATAAGAGAGAAATATGTTAATTAGCTATTACGCCTTGAGAGGTAACGACCAAGCACATCAGAACCAGATCACGGATCAGCAAGAAGGTGGGCCAGTGAGGTACAAGCAGGCTTCAGAGAGCTATAGGAGGGGGCAGGGCAGCAAGCTATGGGAGGGGATGCAATGGGGGACAGGGGGAGCTACAGTAGGGCAGGGCAGTGGGCAGAGAGCTACAGAAGGGTGGCAGTGACCTACTGGCACATGGATTCATGCACAAGGCTACTAGTTATTATATAAATACAAAGGCTCCAGAAATGTGGGGGTCTCAGTGGAGGCTGGAATAGGTAGAGAAATCTTCTGTGTCCTGAAAAATGAACAGTATTCAGATAGGTAGTAGAAAATTGGGAAATTATTCAGAGAAGATTAACCTAAAGTCCATTTCCTTAAATATGACATGGGTGACAAACCCCAGTACTGTAGCAGTAACTGACTTTTTCACCAAAAAAAATTCTGGGTATTTTCATATCAGATCTCAAGGTCTCATATGAAATGCAAATATATTTACTTCTTTTATTAACACAATTTTAAAAATATTTTAATAACTATTTCACTTTCTTTTGAAATCTTACATGTTTCATTGTATGTGATTAAAAACATTATTCTGAGAAGGGTATAAGAACTAGCAAGACACAGTGGCTGAGAAGTAGATTATGCAAAGATAACAGTAAGCAGTACATAGGGCTGGGTATAAAAGTAAATTAAGTTTGGATTGGTTGGGTGGGGCCTTAAAAACCAATGAGCGAATCTATAAATTTTTGTGGGTTGGTTATCTAAGAACTGTAATTGTTGGACTCAATTCTGACTAAATAGCTACTTCAAGGCTTCTTTTTAGTGTGAACAAAAATCATATGGCCAGCTTATGAAAACACAGATTCCTGGGCTGCACATGCAGAGATTCTAATTCAATAAATGTCAGTGGGACCCCCAAATCTGCATTTTTAATAAGCTCCTTGGTGACACCAACACAACCTGTCCACACTTTGATTACCAATGATATACTTAATGAAACATACAGAAAAGTACATTGTGTTAATGCTTTCCTGCATTTGTTATTATGGTGCAAGTACAAAATGGGAAAGAAAAAAAGTCCCGTGACTAAGTAAGTACAGTATTGTGAAAAACTTAGAACAATAAAGTCAGACATGCTAATACCCTCTATCATGTCAAAGTACACGGCCACTCTTCAGGAGGACATAACATACCATGTGTCCTAAGCTTATGTGACCAAAATTTTTTTGCCATCAGTTGTGCAGGCAAAAGGATATATTTTTGCCAAAGGATATATTTTGAGCAAAGCTTGTCTATAATACCTTTGAAAGAACTCTCCCAGGAGGCAAATACCACTTTAAAGCAGGCTTTCAAAGAAGACTCTTTTGTTTGAAACCCTTTTCTCACAGGTCCTGAATAGCTCAAACAACATCACAAGACTCAATTGAAGATAGTTTCTAGAGGTTCAATTTACTTATTTCACCTAAATTATTGATTTTCCTGAATGTCAATTTACAATTATTTTTTTCTAGTAAGACCCTAGGGGAGAAGATTGATCTCAATACTCAGCTACCCTATGATGAGTTTAAAAGAAAAGCACTCAAGAAAAATGAGTGTCTCTCTCATTCCTGCCTTTCTCCTAACTGCATGGAGCACTTTTTCCTAAGCATATACATGTGTGCTGGACACACCTACATAATCACCACACCCACATGTATGTACACACGCAAGCATCTGATCTTTAATCCATCATTTCTTCACATAATTTTTACTTTGAGAGCTGTTCAAGGTTGACCAGCTAACATTTTCCCCTGAAGATATGACGTATCATGGGGATTTCAATGGAAATTTTTGTTTTTTATTGCTCAAAGGAGGATACAGGCTTGAGCCTCCCACAGGGCAATGAAACCGAGCATATACCCGTGCTCACTGACAGTGTATAAGAGGAACAAAGAATGAGAAATCCACTCAAACTTCTGTCAGGTTTTTCAGATAGATGAGCAGAACAACTGGGTCTCCATAACCTTTGGCTGCATTCTTTTTGAGGTATGATTTTCAAGTCATGCTAGGTCCGAGCTTCTGCATAGGACTAGGACTTTGGATGACATTACCATCCTTTCCTTCGAATAAAAAAAACACCTCCTTCCTCGAATTCTAAAAATACTCCTCAGCCTTGGAGTGCTGCCTTGTTTTCAATAACACTGTCCACCAGACCATTTGTTCGAGGAAGCTATTCACATTTGGCCCTCCTTGAAATGTCCAGCTCACAGAAATAGCAAAAATATTTCACTTTTTCAAACCATGAAAATCCCATTCCCACCTCCAAATCACAACTCCTCTTTTCCTTTTCCTTTTGGTATTTTTTGGGGGGGGTGAGGGGTGGGGGTGGGGATGGGAAGAGGATGACCTTGGTAGGACAGAATACAAATTAATTTGACTGAGTTTTTATTCTTGCAGTTAGGGTAAAGAAAACAACTGTGTTAACTGAATATTTCTATTCCTAAAAATCGATTCTACCAATCTCATCACAGTCAAGTAAAATGAAAATTTCTCAGACAAATGTTGGGTAGATTTTATTTTAAAATATGTGTAAGCTTATTTTAATACTCAGTAGTATGGCATTCTAAATTCATGGCAGTGTTGTTTTGGTTAATAGCCCCATATTTAAAGACTAAATATTCATTGTATTCAAGTCAAACTCTTGTGTCTAGCATTCCAGGCCCTTTGCTGTCACATGCAGTGTGTGGGCTTGGGAGGATGGTGTAGGAGCTGGGGGAAGTCATGGCTGTGTCCATCTTCAAAAAGCATCTATAAGAGAAAGGGTCATGGTCAAAGAAGATGGCGAAGGGTTAGGTTACCCAACAATATGATCAAATGTAGTCAAGGGAGGAAGAGTTCGATGGTGGGAGGAGTCCAACAGTGGAGAATATGGTGAGTGGATGTGGGAGAAGGAAAACTAGAGTGTGGAACTGAATAAAAAACAAGGAAACTGGGAAACCAACAGTCTGGGGACAAAGGCAGGAGTGCTCTAGTGGGCTTCATGTGCAGTTTAGGGACAGGACATTTCATTCATTTAAAAAAATATATATTTTTATTGATTTTTTTACAGAGAGGAAGGGAGAGGGATAGAGAGTTAGAAACATCGATGAGAGAGAAACATCGATCAGCTGCCTCCTGCACACCCCCTACTGGGGATGTGCCCGCAACCAAGGTACATGCCCTTGACTGGAATTGAACCTGGGACCCTTCAGTCAGCAGGCCGACATTCTATCCACTGAGCCAAACCAGTGAGGGCAGGACATTTCATTCTTAATGAATTAGTCATAGAAAAAGCTTCTGACATATCTGGTCTCAAGCTGTCCCCCTAGACTTCTCCCTTACTCATATGTTAGACTCCAGGCAGACTAGAAAAGCTCCCTCTTCCTCAACAGACTTCAAACTTTTCCTCTTCCCACGTTTGTTCTTTCTGTTTCCATTCTTGCACCCAGATCTTCTTTCTTCCTGGATCTCCACCTGTAGGATCCTACCTATTCCTTCATGGACCATATTAGATGTTTTTCCCATGAAACCTTCCTTGATCTCTCAACCATATGCCATCTCTTCATTAAATAAAGTGGCATGTGATGTTACAGTCAGTGTGCTAATTTTGAGGCAATGGAGGGAACAGGGTAGCAGAAGGTTAAAAGGGACAGCTATTCCATCCCATTTGCTCTGGGGCTCTTCACTTAAAATGTTCTGCATCCTAGAATAATGTTTGGTATGTTTATATTGCTTTATTATCTTACCTTCCCCACAATAGTTGAAGATGTTTGGTTAAGGTTAACAGTTTACTAACGTACATGCTAATAGTCAACCTAAAGGAGTTAGAGCAATTCTATAATGAACACAGTCAGAGTTACACATATTAGTCATTGAAGTGATGGAGAGTGGAGCAGGAAATCTTTAGTGTGTTCCACTCTAAATGAGCAAGTTACTCCACACCCCTATGAATCGTGGTTTCTTCACATATGAGATGAGGAGAGTTTATCTGCCCTATTCATACACCAGAGTTTTGAAAGAAAAAGTGAGATAATGCCCATATGCTATTTATAGGCTATAAATTCTAGGTAAATAGTGGAATTGTAAAAATAATGTTAATTTATTATTTAACCATTCAACTAATATATATTGATGCCTACTGTTCAATAAGCAGGAGGATAACAGAGACCAGATATAGCAGATCCTTAATATCATAGTTTTGTTCAAAATTGTTTTGTTATAATATTGATGGGATGCTATAGGAACTTAATTCTTATTTATGTCAATTAGCTTGTGGTATAACTAGTTTTGCTATACATCGTTTCACTTAATGTCACTTACTGTACATACTAAGTATACTTGATTGCATAGTCAAATTAACCTGACTCAAGTTGGGAATTGAATGTTGAGATGTGCAGAAGTAAATGCATGCTTCTCTACATCCACCATTAAGAAATGATTTCCATTCTCTTATTGTTCTTATTCCAAGTTTCTAGGATATCTATAGATCTACAATACTTTCATAGCTATAAAAACAAATGGTTTAGTGTTAAGGTAGTTTTGCTTCTCCAAAATGTCTCTTGGAAGGGTCACCAAACTTCCCCTTATCTACATACAGATTATGTGCTCTGTGCTGGCAGAACCTTTGGATTTTGGGCACTGAGTATGGTCCATCTCCCTCTCTCCTAAGCGCTTCATAGATGCTTTACATGCAACAAGCCTTCAGATTCTTGTACTTTAGTGCAATACAGTTCCAGCAGCTTACCTACCATTCTGTCCGGGTGCTCACAGGTACAAGCTTTCCCCACCCACATCAATTTCAAATTGGGGCTAAACAACGGATTCTTTGAAAGCTCAATCTGCAACTACTAAAAACGAGCCATGGAATAGATGACAAAACCAAATTATAAATGGCTTTTGAAAAATCCTCATCTCTCTCTCTCAGTGACTGAATTTCGAGCACTGCCATAGGCCCCTTGCTAGCCATTCTCTTTTTTCTTTGTAAAGCAAATGCCCAGGAAATCCTATGACTGGACATTTGGATGTGTAGAATTCTACTGGTGGGACTTCTACGTGTGGGCTGCTGGCCCAAAGCTACCAAGTTTGGGCCACAAAATCAACAATTTCAAGAAAACAACGTCAGCAGCCACAATTTTCTACATTCAGGTTGATGGCTCCTAGTCCGTGGAACGGAGAAGTGGCCCCTGGAAACTCACACCCCTGCTCCTCTAGGGCTTAATCTTCTCTTTAATTCTGTGGTTGACCCTCTTTCCATTCCATCTGTTTTTTTCTTTCATTTTTAAAGGACCCTCGTTGGACAAATCACTTTTTATTTTTAAAGCAGTACTACATGGACCAGGAACATTCAAAAGGTACAGAAGAGTATAGTGTGAAACGTCAGTCTCCCTTCAGCCCCGTTACGAACATTTGCTTCCCCTCTCAGGGGGCAGGTAACCAATTTCTTGAGCACTCTTTCTTTTTCATGTCCACCACTAGCTCCCTGGACTGGGCTCTCATTCCTTCATGCCTCTCTTAACGTAACAACTCACACCAGTTTTTCTCTTTCCAAGCCTGACTACCCTTCCTCTATCAGGTATAGTAACTAAGAAAAATGCCTGGTTGAGACCTGATCTGGAGTTTGATATGCATAAGACATGTAAGTGGTACAGAGGGAGGAGGGAGTCCAAGGTGGCAGCTTACTTAAGTGGGGTGCTTACCTGAGATCCTGGCATACAGTGATTCTCTGTAAATGTTTCTTGGGTAACTGGGATGAGCAATGAAATAAGTGCACCATGTTACAGGAATCAGGAAGGAAAGGATTTTACTGCAGCAGAGAATTCAGAATAAGAACTGACAAAGGACAGGGCCAGTATCACAATGTTAATATCTATTGGATTAGTCATAGATGTTCTCAGCTTCTCAGCATTCTATTATTTATTCTTGAAAGCCTTTTATGAGATATCACTCATTATCCATTTTGTAGATCAGGAATTCGAGTCTTGGGAAGGTTTAGTAAATTTCCAAGGACACCAGAGGATGTGCAGTCAAAAGTCAATCCAGGATCCAAGTTCAATGTTCAGGGACAAGAATAAAGTTAGGATAAAGAAACCTGGAGCATTGGAATTTGAAAATTAGGATTTGGGGGACACTGCCTGTATGTCACATCATTCTAGGTATTGATGAGGACCTAATGTGTGCATAAAATATGTCTCCTTTCCTGTAAGGACTTGTACGCTGTATGTTTTTAAATCCGATGTGACATTGTTTTGCAGGTGACCTGAGCTACTACTCCATTAATGCTCTCTTGGTGTTGCAGTTACCTTATAGCCTCCTGACGACAGGGTCAGTGGTTAATATTCCCTCTGAACCTCCTTGTACTGCACAGACAAGTCTTGTACCATTTGCGTGTCTTACGCATATGCATGTGTTATGCATATCAGTAGTTATTCTTGAATTCCCTCTGTTCCTGAGTTGTTACCAAACTTAAATGTGACAGCTATCCCAAGGGGCAAGCAGTGGAAAGAAGAAAGCCCCTGACTCATTAGCGCAGTGATCAAAACATTCATGAAATCAAGAAAAATGCTGGAACTGAGTGTGTATCTTCACCTTGTTTGCAGCATGGAAAAGCAAATTAACCTGAACATTTCCATAACATCAGCAAATTCTCTCCTAACATTTGCCAATCCTGAGTCATGAGCCAAGAGTCATAGGGAACAATCAAGATGGTGTAGTTCTCAAACACTAGGAAAGCGGCTTTGCATTTTCTTCTTCACATTAAAAAATAACATATTAGACAGCTTCTGCCTTGGTATCCATTGAAGGAATTCAACAACCAAGAAAGAATACCTAACCATGACATGACTTATAATTAAAGGGCGTTTTATAAATAATATAAACAAAACATATTGTTTAAAAGTACAAAGGAAGTGCCCATGGGCAAGAGGGAGGGAACAAGAGTTTAGTTTGGGCACTAAAATGGCTACATTTTTAGTGAAACAGCATAGGGAAACAGAACTACAGCTCTCCTTAAAGCAGAGCTGCCTAGCCAGTGTGTCTTGGCATCAAGAAGGTTACAGATGTGTCATGAAATGTTCATGCCTTCTATCTTTGGGTGGCTGGATGGGTAAGGGATGCCAGAGCCTCTGTCTTCAGCTGGGAGATGGTCTTCAGCTGGGAGAAGCTCCGAGTTAGAGTTTGACAGTATACCCTATATTCCTAAAGGAGACATGCAAAAACAGTGGCATTGACCATGTGCTAAGTGGAGCCAAGGAAAGTGATTACTTCAGCAGCCAGCTGGGAGTGTGATGCTGGCAGCTGTAGGCAAGAGACCCCTGGGTTGCTGGGCGGGTTGGTATTTCAGGATGCCTCAAACAGGGCACGCTGCCAGAGTGCCACCAGCCAGTGTGGGGAGCCTAGAGGGCCAAGTCGTTTGTCCTGGTGGAGACAGCTCAGGGTGGGAGCTCCGGATCTTGCACTTTGAATGGATCACGCACGTCTGTGTATCTGCGGCTGATGTTCCCTTCTAGTGGGGACTGACCCAGCAGTGGGGTGACTCTAACACAGATTAGAATTTCACCATCTTCTGAAATAGCTGATATAAAAAAGCGTTCAAGTAGATTTGGAATTTATTCTCATTATCCTAGAAGTTTTGGCATTATACTTGCTAAAGAAGAAAAAAGAGGGCAGGTACCATGTAAATTCAACAGTTGTGAAGACCATGGTTTTATATTTTTATTTCCTTCTTGTGCAAAAATGTCCCACAATGGTAATTACCAAGAATGCAAATACCGTATGTGATCATCTTTTAAATTTTTGATCAGAAAATGTGTGTCATTATTTCAAAACAAACCAGGTACAAATAAATTTTGTCCTTTCAATCTAGTTGAAATTTCTCCTTAAAAGTTTAAAAATTATGTTATTTGGAAATTTTAGTAAACATTCAGTATTTAATATTTTCCTTCATGTTGACTATATTTACTATATTTATATCGCATGAAGGAAAATTCTCACCAAGCCCGTTGTAGATATAGCCCAATCACTTCCATGCTACTCTAGCATATCACTCTAGTATAGCTAATGAAAAATGTTGGGCATTACTCCCTAAACACACTTTTTCCTACTAGAAAGCCTTTCTTATTTTAGGCAAGTCAAACAAACAGGTGAGCAAGAAACTGCTCTGTACAGAGAACCAGCTGGGATAAAGCAAACACAGTGAGAAAGTAAGGATATTCCCCCAAACCACAACAATATGGGAACAGAGAGAGGACTTTCCCTTCCCGCTGTTGAAGTCTCACAGCTTAGTCCGGCAAGGGCCGGAAAGGGCAAATCAACAGGTAAAAATTAACCCTCACAAAACTAAAACAAGTGTTTGCATTTTATGTCTATCATTTAATATGTTGGCTGTGAAGGTGAACCAGATGGTATGCCCAACGGGGCCAGAAAGAATTTGTGAGGGAAGCCAGGTATCCTGGCTGCCTAGTCACTGTCTTCCTCCACCAGCCTGAACCTCCCATCCAGATCATCTTCTCAAATTATCCATAGGAGATTTATTCACATACCCAATAAGAAAAATATTTCTAATTATATCCAGCCATTCTTAATATGAATGAGAATTATGCGGGATGCGAGATTGCCAAGAGGTTTTTGCCAAACGACTTCTTTTGACTTAAGAACAGGCAGCTGCATTGTTTTCATAGCTATGCATATAAAAGAGTTCTTGGAAGGAGGCTGACTCCGCCTGCTTTAAAAAGCTCCAAGGTAAGTGGGACCAGGACAGGACTTTCAAGAGGGACACTGGTCACTCTGCCCGTCGCTGCAGCTGCCAGTTCTGGTACTGCTCCTTCTGCTCCTGTACGTTTCCCAGCCAGGGCTCTCGTTGCCTTCTGTGTACAGTAGCAACTAAAGCCACGAATGAGATTTTGTTTGGTTTTGGTTTTGGTTAACTAATCAAGTGCTTTCCCCTTTTCTTTTACAGAACTGTCTCACTTCCAGGCTACATCTTCTCTCTGGCTAACAAGGTAAGATTTACACTAAGCAGTCCCTGGAGGAGAAGGCAAGAGCCGGAGAGATGGATCAGTGTCTCTTAGCAACCTTGGGAAAGCGGTGCCTCAGTAAACACCTCACAACTCTCCAGGAAAGGAGACGGGCAGGAAGGACTAGTCTTTCAGAGCTGTGCACATATCCTCACTGGGCACTCAGGCGTTGGTGGGTGACACATTAGCAAGAGGATAGTTGCCATTAGAATATTATTTTGTTTCTCCATGTTTCTGTTGGGGAAAAAAGTCTGCGCTGAGATCCCCTTGCTAAAAATCTCAAGTTTGATAAAGATTTATCCTGCTATTAGAATTCCTTTAGTAAACATGGTATCTAACAAATAAGAAAGGAAGTCCCTAAGAAAATGCTTCCTTTAAACTTCTCTAAAATCTTTTTTAAAATGTTACCTTACTCCAGCGACTTTTAACTGGTGTGCTGCAAAAAAAATTTTTAAATATGCAATACCTGACTATTTAGTCAGGGACACTGACCTCGTTTCTCTTAGATTGTCAAAGAAATGACAACAGCCAACACAACAATAGTTGTCTGGTGTGAATGAATGAAAATTATACCTATTTTTTGTCAGATCTGCAAAAAATATAATTTCTGGTGTGCCTCAGAATTCTAGTCGTTAGTTTTACATGTGCCGTGAGATGAAAAAGGCTGGAAATCGCGGCCTTACCCGGTGCTGAGTGTTGTATGAAGTGAAAGCACCATGAAATTGTTGCCTATACAGTCGAGGCATTAACCTGCCCTTCTGCTGCAGACTGCAGTTCTAGAAAGAGCTGGGTAAAAGGAGCTTCAAGTAACGTGATCATGTAATGACTACAGGAGCATCCTTTGCCAAATCTTTTATTCTACCGATACCACCGGCAACCTACAGATAACAGAATGGAGCAGCCGAGCCTGCTCTTCCCAGGAGGGAATTTGAGGACGCAAAAGGAGCCTTTCAAGGGGGAAGTATGAGGATAATGCTTCCCATGGCTTTCAGCCTCAATTGGTTTACCTCGGTTAAATGATTAAGTGGATATTATATACACAGAATTATGCTAGAGAAATTCCACTGAGCACCCAATTAAAACAAACAAACAATAAAGGTAAACAAGATTACAACCCCCCAAATCCACCGAAGGCGAACACCTCTGGATGAACACCCAAAGGAGGAAATCAAGCTCTCCATCATCTGTCAAGATGACACTTTATATCTACATGGTAGCCTGAACTGCTTCAAATTGCTTCCTCAGCCAGCATTCTAACTTCTTAAAAGTTATCTTCATACTAGAGGCCGATGCATGAGAGAATTCCTGCAAGAGAGTAGGCCTTCCTTCCCCCAGCTGCCGGCACCAGGTTCCCTCTGGCATCCTGGACTCAGGCTTCCCTCCTCTTGCTGCCAGGAGGCACCTGAGACCCCGCTGGCTTCACCTGGGCCCCAGCTTTATCAGAAAGAATGTCCGGAATGATGTCCGGAAGATGTTCAGTCTAATTAGCATATTACCCTTTTATTAGTATAGATATCTCAGGGTTGTGAATTAAGAAAGGCAGATATCACAGCCCCTATTCTATAGATGGAGGAGACACTGAGGCTCAGAAAGGTTAAGAGTTTTAGCCAAGGTCATGAGCTCCTTGGCAGCTGTTGAACCTACAACCCAGCTCCCTGACTAGAATGCCAGTCTCGAAGAATAAAAGGAGATAATGGGTGTAAAGCCCACGTTCAGTGTTGGGTACACAGGGAATCCTGATGCATTTGAGTCCTTGTGATTCTGTTTGTTTCAGTAACTAGAGCACAGTGTACGGTGGATGCGTTTGGTGGGGTTTCTCACGGGGCCCTTGAAATATCATCAATGTAGAGATCTATTGATCTGCGTGACAGGCCAGCTTCTCTAGGGTAATGTTTCCTCTCCTCCTTTAGGGCCCCAGAGTCCCGCAGCCATGAGTTCCGCCGACCAGGAGATGGCTGCTTTTGGGGAGGCTGCTCCTTACCTCCGAAAGTCTGAAAAGGAGCGAATTGAGGCCCAAAACAGGCCCTTTGATGCCAAGACATCTGTCTTTGTGGTGGAGCCCAAGGAGTCCTTTGTCAAAGGGACTATCCAGAGCAGAGAGGGCGGGAAAGTGACCGTGAAGACTGAAGCGGGAGCGGTGAGTTGAGTCCCAGGAGCTGACATTTAATTGTTGCTTTTTTTTTGTTCGGTCACTCAGTTGACGTAAAGTTATCTTTTCTGTTCACCAGACTCTGACAGTGAAAGATGACCAAGTGTACCCCATGAACCCTCCCAAATATGACAAGATCGAGGACATGGCCATGATGACCCACTTGCACGAGCCCGCTGTGCTGTACAACCTCAAAGAGCGTTATGCAGCCTGGATGATCTACGTGAGTGCCCCCTCCCGCGTGGTCATCACCTGGACTTCAGCCCATTGCTCTCACTGCAGTATAGATGGGTCACAGATAGTGACACATTGTGCTTTCACTAGTAGTGTAACTAGTTAAAAGGTTCACTATTGTTACTGGAAGGCACAAGCCAGTAGCTGGCCCTTTATCGTATCTTCTCATCCCAAGCTGGGCATGGCCATTGTCCACACACCGAGTTTGCAGCAGATCCTTTAAACAAATCTTGGAGCAGCTGCTCATATCTCAACCACATGCTTACATTTCAACTTTCCCTTATTCCAGCAGCAAAATCATCCAGAGAGAAGATAAACTTTAAAGACCAGATTTCACTCATTTTCACTAGTCCTAAATTACAGCAATGTGTCTACGCCTTTTCAACCCTTCTATGTGGAATGCCTTGATGAGACCTTTCCAACTTCCCAGGCAGAGTTGCATTTTTTGTTCTGTTGTTTCTGTCCCTGCAATAACACAGACCATATTTTTTGACCATCTGTGACTTCTTCAGGTAACACCGTATTATTTAGGCTTCATTCCTGGTGCCTCACAGACACCTGGTGCCTCACAGACACACTCAGTACAGATTTCCACCTGAAGTAAAGCTACGCTGTATTTGGCATAGGTTAGTCAGTGCTGATGTTCAGCTGGACGCACTATGCAAACAAACCTGGTGTTCAGTCAGCATCCATTCTTACTGGGGGGTATCTTTCCTGATTAGTTGTCAAAGATTTGAAAATCATCCTATCGTAATCATGATGCATTTAGATCATGTTGTGTTTGGTTTAATTATTTACCTTTTTAAATGCCTATAATATATTGTCTTAAGAAGATTTAGCCTATTTCACCTAACCATTCCTGTATTGTTGGGTGCTTAGGTTGTGTCCAAATTTATGTTTTTATGAATCTGAACTATCTTAATGTTATAAAAGAGATATATCCTTCTTTCCTAAAGTACAGTAAAAATGTCTCAGATTACACATAAAAAATCTTTTTGGAGCTTCTGCTGTGTGAAAATAACTGATAAATTCCAACAGGAATAAATTTAAATTGTGGTCCCTTCCCTCTAAAAGTTTGCTATCCTACTGTTGAAATTTCTAACTAGTTTTCATGCTGAAGTCTTGAAGAATGGCATCAGCATTTTATATAAGTGCTCCTTTTAGTTAAAATTCATTTTAAGTGAATTGTACAAATAATGGAAAAGGCCTTTGAGTAGTTATTCTTTCTTATTCCTTTGCACAGACCTACTCGGGGCTCTTCTGTGTCACCGTCAACCCCTACAAGTGGCTGCCGGTGTATAACCCCGAGGTGGTGACTGCCTACCGAGGCAAAAAGCGGCAGGAGGCCCCGCCCCACATCTTCTCCATCTCTGACAACGCCTATCAGTTCATGTTGACTGGTGAGCTGAATGCTATACATGTGCATCTTTTTAGAGCAGAACCGTAGGAGGAAGAAGCTCTAACATCTCAACACACTCTTTGAGATGGTCCCCTTCAGTTGAGGTTGATGTGTTTGTGAGAGAGACGATCCAGGAAGGAGAGAGCATAACAGATGACTTACAATCCCTACTGTTCCATAATTTCTAATGATTCCTTGAAAATCAACAGATGTTGGCTATAGATAATTAACCTTTGAATGACTCAGACACTAAATGAGCTTGAGCAAAAATACGAATATATCCACATATATGTAATCACACACATGCATGTACGTACACACACACACACACACACACACACACACTGTTTCTATTACCAAGTGTTAAAAAAACAGGAGAGTAAAATTTGCCTCTCTGGTCTTATCCTCATATCTACAATTAGGACTAATGAGCAGACTCTTTACATTAAGGATGGCATACATGCTATTGCCCTTCTCCTAGAACCAATGCAAACACATTCCAGATTTTAAGGTGTTTCTGGTATAAAAACAATTATACCATGAATCTTCTTCCTAGAATATTGTCTCAGCTAGACTGCTCCTTAGTACTATACACCGTGGGGAAAGGGCTTAGAGAATTCCTCCTTAGGTAGAGTAAAACATGAAAACGTTTACCTTTCCCTAAAAAAAAATGACCAAAGCAACGATTACTTCCAAAGTTACCATGTTTGCTATATTTATTCCTTTTCACAAGCTAAAATATCTTTCACACCTATTTTTCATTACTTCTTCTACCTACAATAAATAAGGCAATAACTTGTCATCTAAATCCAACTGAAGACCCAAGCCCACGTTTGATGTTTATTTAGTGGTAGGGTATTTAAAAAGTCCAGTGCTTCCCAGCGGTGCTCTGTTTAAATGGTTACATGTATGATAAATGGAGTGGGAGGTGAGGGGTGCCCTACAGAGCAGAAGAGACTGAAAAAGGGAATAGACCTCAAGCCCTAGCGATAGCTGAAAATAACACTGTCACTCCACGTTACTTTACTTGCCAGTTACAAATATATGAGAGAAGAGCATTAAATGACTATCATTTCTTTTTGTAGACCGAGAGAATCAGTCCATCCTGATCACGTAAGTAGATTTGTGCTTTCTTTTCTTGGCTGCGATAGCTGTCAGCTTTGGGACCCCTTTTGACTTAGTTACTATTTGACAGTGGAGAATCCGGTGCAGGGAAGACTGTGAACACCAAGCGTGTCATCCAGTACTTCGCAACAATTGCAGTTACTGGAGAGAAGAAGAAGGAGGAAACTACTTCTGGCAAAATGCAGGTGAGTCCAACACCAGAGTCAGAATCAAGGCTGTGGGGGGCTCTCAGGAAGTGGGGAGCCTCAGATGTGAGCACTGCGCATGCCTTTGCAGGGGACACTGGAAGATCAAATCATCAGTGCCAACCCCCTGCTGGAGGCCTTTGGCAATGCCAAGACCGTGAGGAATGACAACTCTTCTCGCTTTGTAAGTCTCCTGGTCACAGAGTGGTCTTCCTGGCCTTTAAATGCCAGAGAAAGCATGTCTGACTTGTCATTTCAATCTCATCTTCCTTGTGTGCTTTGAGCTTTGCACATGACATCTTTTTTCCTTGCAAGGGTAAATTCATCAGGATCCACTTTAGTACCACGGGGAAACTGGCTTCTGCTGATATCGAAACATGTGAGTAACAGGACCTCCTAAATAGAATCCAAGAATGATGGCTTGGGGGGAATATCATGCAGCGTCTGACGAGCCTGGAGCCTGTTTAACACCATTCCTCTGCCAAACATGCCCACAGTTAATGCCAATCTTACCCAAGGTCCACAGAGTGCTTTATCCACGTCAGTTGTGAGTTATTGATTCTGTAGGAACTTCCAGGAGCTGTGAGGCTTATCAAAATTATTTCAGCCTCAGAACTGACCTCAAAATTTTCTAAGAAAAAAAATTAACACTATGGGTTGAGTGTGTGCAATTACTTTCAAGTCTGAGCCTTGACAAATTTCACTTTTAGTATTCCCTCTATTATAAAGTGAGAAGAGATCCTGGGGAGGAGGAATTAAAGAATCTATTATATTTCATGCATCAGGCATCTTCTGTATGAGAAATGAATAGGCCTTGGGCCAGCATGCTTCAGTTTCTTTCCAAAGATATAAGAGCAACTGCCAGTGTAGAGATGACTATGTAGTACCTCATGGGAACATTCAGCTGAAATCTCAAGGGGCCAATAGAATAAAACTGATGACCATAATGCCAAATCACTGCAGGAACTTCACAATTTCACTCCAATCTAATATCTACTTTCCATTGCAGATCTTCTGGAGAAGTCCAGAGTTACTTTCCAGCTAAAGGCGGAAAGAAGTTACCATATTTTTTATCAGATCATGTCTAACAAGAAGCCAGAACTGATTGGTAAGAAAGACCTTAAATTCACAGATGAAAGTAAATTTTTTAAATTAACAACTTGTAATGTACAATGTGTCTCCTGAATTCTATGTGCCCAGAAATGCTCCTGATCACCACGAACCCATATGACTATGCCTTTGTCAGTCAAGGGGAGATCACAGTCCCCAGCATTGATGACCAAGAAGAGTTGATGGCCACGGATGTAAGTTACACATGCAGTTTTTTAAAATGACATTATGCATGGGAATGACGATAGCAACCTACTGTAGGTGTGTGGTAAGGATATAGTATAAATTCTCCTAAATAAGTTCGTCTCTTCTGCCCTAATCTTTATCCTCTCATTTCTCCCGGTAGAGTGCCATTGACATCCTGGGCTTCACTGCTGATGAAAGAGTTTCCATCTATAAGCTCACAGGCGCAGTAATGCATTATGGGAACATGAAATTCAAGCAAAAGCAACGTGAGGAGCAAGCTGAGCCAGATGGCACTGAAGGTATAAAAATGTAGCTACATCTGGGTTTAACAGGAGAATCTAGGCAAAAAAGCCCATTCCAAACTCACGTCTCCTTTACAACGGAGCTTCTGATGGACATACAGAAATGTACTCCTGCACAAACTTTCTATAGTGATTCACACTCCATGAGTGGTGGGGTGCACAGTAGGTCATGTTGGGTACCTGAATTGTGTCTCTACAGTTGCTGACAAGGCAGCCTATCTCCAGGGTCTGAACTCTGCTGACCTGCTCAAAGCCCTTTGCTACCCCAGGGTCAAGGTTGGCAACGAGTATGTCACCAAAGGCCAGACTGTAGAGCAGGTAGGTGCACAATTCAAATGCACTGTCAGGGATGCAAGAATTTTCCACTCCTCTAATAACCTCATTATCTTTATCTTTCAAGGTGACCAACTCAGTGGGTGCTCTGGCCAAAGCCGTCTACGAGAAGATGTTCCTGTGGATGGTCACCCGCATCAACCAGCAGCTGGACACCAAGCAGCCCAGACAGTACTTCATCGGGGTCTTGGACATCGCTGGCTTTGAGATCTTTGATGTGAGTTGAGTGCTGGTTGGTTAATGGGATTTTATCTTAAGGTAACAGAAATATCAATAGGAAGAAATTTGTGAATATTACCTTTTTTAAGTTGTCAAAAATTATGCTAAGTCTTACAAGTGTGTGATTGGGCATCTCTTCATAATTTACTGTAGTGGCAATTTTACTTTTATGAGAAATAATGCCCTTATGACAACTCTTTAACTTGCTCCATGGCCCAAAGGAAGTCAGACACCAGCATGGTGTAGTGTCAGGGGGCACTCTAAAAATCCTACAAGGCAAAATGAGCTTAACCTATGCATCACATAATATGCCCTGAATATAGAGTGGAAAAATAATTCATAAAAACTCAGGCAGATAATAAGGGCTGAGAAAAGGTTAGCAATTTAGAGTAAACATCAATAAATTCAATGCAGCCCTCGCCAGTTTGGCTCAGTGGATTGAGCGGAGGTGTGGGGACAGAAGGGTCCAGGGTTTGATTCTAGTCAAGGGCATGTGCAGGAGGCAGCCAATCAATGATTCTCTCTCATCATTGATGTTTCTATCTCTCTCTCCCTCTCCCTTCCTCTCTGAAATCAATAAAAACTATATTTTAAAAAAACACACCCCAAACTCATTGCAATTAACTTTTAATTCTCATGAATGTACTATCATGGGATAAAGATTCATATGTGAATATGAAACACATCTTTCTGGCTTATAGTTTTGAAGAAGTTCATATTTTTCTTTCAAATTCTTAAAGTAAAACTTGGGCATTGCAGATAATATGGAAGATCTAGCAAAATGATTCCACATTCATTCCACTACTTATATCTAGCTAATGTTAATGTTTTGGCATTTAACAAAATACAAGTGTGAATTAACATATTTACCATAGTATTTGGTATCTTGATTTTTATTTCACTTCAGATTAAAGAAGAATGTGGGTGGCAATCATTACTTACTGTAATGTTGACCAGGATGTGCAGACAGCAGAAATCCTCTCTGCCAGCTGCCAATGGCTCACACGTTAGCTTTTAAATGCGTCTACAGAAAGTGTAAAAGTTAATGGGGAATAAACATGAATGATTAAGTAGGAACTCAGAAAAATACCTGCGTAGACTTATGCAAGTGCAGGAAAGTGTATGAGCAATGATTTAGGATCGTGCATAAATGGCAGAAGAGAAAACCTTGGACTTCACAGGCCCCCAATGATTTTTAAAGGCTATTTGACATGTATTTTTAAATTAAAAAGCCCTATATGTAGAAAGAAGAGAGTAAACACATCTATTTATTTAGTTCAACAGCCTGGAGCAGCTGTGCATCAACTTCACCAACGAGAAACTGCAACAGTTTTTCAACCACCACATGTTCGTGCTGGAGCAGGAGGAGTACAAGAAGGAAGGCATCGAGTGGGAGTTCATTGACTTTGGGATGGACCTGGCTGCCTGCATTGAGCTCATCGAGAAGGTCTTTTTCACATTTCAGAAACCATACTTACTGGCAATTACATTATTCGTTGCATCTTATTTTAATTCTATGCACAGAAAGAAAATGTTTATATAGAATTATAACTGTGTGTGGTCTGCTTCTAGCCCATGGGCATCTTCTCCATCCTGGAAGAGGAGTGCATGTTCCCCAAGGCCACAGACACCTCCTTCAAGAACAAGCTGTATGAGCAGCATCTTGGAAAGTCCAACAACTTCCAGAAGCCCAAGGTCGTCAAAGGCAAGGTGGAGGCCCACTTCTCGCTGGTGCACTACGCCGGCACCGTGGACTACAACATCACTGGCTGGCTTGACAAGAACAAGGACCCCCTGAACGAGACCGTGGTGGGGCTGTACCAGAAGTCTTCCCTGAAAACTTTAGCTTTCCTCTTCTCTGGGGCTCAAACTGCGGAAGCAGGTACTGCTCAAAACATCTAACACTTTCTCTGTGTGTTAACAAAATGTGGCGCTAGGTTGGGGCTGGTGACCTGAGAGCCCTCGCAGAATTGCTGGGCCAAACCCATTGTGTCTCCGCATTCTGAGTAAGGAGGCTGTACTGCAATATAGCCCGTGGCTCCCTCCAGCACCGACAGAGGCCTAGTGTGAAGGGCCAGAGAGGAACTGCCAGAATCTCAACCGTAGCAAAACATCGGCTTCCATGATGCTCTCCTGCTTCTCCCTCCACATCTGCTGGGTATTGAGTCTCTGGGGATATTTAAGGCAATAAAATGGCAAACTTCTGCCTCTCTATTCTAGCTTCTATTGATGATTTTTAAAATACATATATTTTATTGATTTTTTACAGAGAGGAAAGGAGAGGGATAATTAGAAACATCAATTAGAGAGTAACATCGATCAGCTGCCTCTTGCACACCCTCCACTGGGGATGTGCCCGCAACCCAGGCACATGCTCTTGACCAGAATTGAACCTGGGACCCTTGAGTCCGCAGGCCGACGCTCTATCCACTGAGCCAAACCGGTTAGGGCTCTATTGATGATTTTTAAAGTTATAGTGTCCCTAAGTGTCCTAATATTGAGGAGTCCTCCTCTGTACAGTGAGACTAAAGTCCTTCACTCCATTTCCTAGTGATGAAATAAAGTTACAGAAAAGTGGATGCAAACATGGTTGGCATATAAGATTCATTCGAGTCCAACAGAGAGCCTAGCAGTGTTCACTTCAGCACAAAAAATCAGCAAATAGGCAAGAAATAGCCCTGTTGATTCAAAACTTTATTTGAATGACATCTTTTCTCATTCTTTCTCCAGAGGCAGCTGGTGGCGGCGGCAAGAAAGGTGGTAAGAAGAAGGGCTCCTCTTTCCAGACGGTGTCTGCCCTTTTCAGAGTAAGGGAAAGACTGTTCCTGACCCCCCAGCCCTTCAGGAATCTGTGAAAATCAAAGGGTCTTCTTTTCCCGAGTGTTCAGAAAAGGGCTGGCATTAACTAGCCACGTGTTAATCTAGCGTTGGAGAGAAGAGCTTTAAATTACTCAGAAATTTTTAGCTCCTCTTTCATGTTAAGTCAAATAATAAACAATATTTTATAGGAAATTTTATAAAACTTAATACTCTTTTAATTCATAATTTAGTTGAGTCACAAAAATAAGCAATGGCATGTACTCAGAGAGACAAAATAATCAGTAAGGCTAATGGAAATCTAACAGCTAGCCTATAAGCAATGTAATATGGTATCCTTGTTTGTAATGTGTATAATTCTTAATTATAACTGGTGGAATTGTTCCCTTTATAAAAAATATTTATGCCCTAAACATTGATATAATTGGAAATGGGGAACCATATTTATAAGAAAAAAGTCCAAATGTGGTATTTTCTTATTTGGAAAACCAAGGGGGTTTAGGAGAAGAAAGTGTAACCATCTAGTATGGGAAAGGGATGGCCTTGTGATTGTGTATGGGTGACCAGGGGGTAGAAAGACAGACAGTACTTGTCCACAATAAAAAGCATCATGTGTCAGTTTATTTATGTGTGCAACTCCTGGCCATTCAAGTGGAGAAGGAAGGTACTGAGGCAGAAACTGCATCTCAGGAGAAGCATCTCAAGGAGTTATCTTAAGTGAAAATGCTCCATCTAAGTCACTTGACTCCACCATAGACACTGATTTTATAGACATCATCAAAATGCTTAGTCTAAAGTCTGAGATAACAGGATTTTCCCTGACTTCACAGGAGAATTTGAACAAGCTGATGACCAACCTCAGGAGTACCCATCCCCATTTTGTGCGGTGTATCATCCCCAATGAAACAAAAACTCCTGGTAAGAAGTTCTAGAATGAAGGCACAAGGCATGATGGCCACACCTCCTTTTAAACAAACTGGTCAATGAATAAATATGTATTTTTAGGGGCCATGGAGCATGAACTTGTCCTGCACCAGCTGAGGTGTAATGGTGTGCTGGAAGGCATCCGCATCTGTAGGAAGGGATTCCCAAGCAGAATCATTTACGCAGACTTCAAACAGAGGTCAGACTCTCCTAAATGGTGCATCTTAAAGTTTAGCATAAATATATTTAATGCAGGCAAAAGAGTTTTGTGAAAATATTCCTTTATTTGTTATATTAATTTTCCACAAAAAGTGAAGAATTATATGCTTCAAAATACCTTTAAAATAAAGACAGACTACATATTTAAGTACTCTGCAAACTTTTCATTGAATTTACCAAGCTTCTTGGTTAGCTCATAGATGTATACATTAAATTTGATAATTATGACTACTATAATTTTGAGTGCTTAATATATTTGGATTATCTCATTTAGTGCTTATAAAAACTCAGCAGAGGAAGTATTACCAGGACCTCATTTTATAGACAAATAAACTGAGGCTAAAAGAAATCAAGTTACTTATTCAAAGTCACATGGCTATTAAGTGGTTGAGTAAGGAACTTGCTCATGCATATCAGTAAGCAATATATCAGTAAGCTTATAGTTATCAGTAAGTCATTTTCTGTCACTTCTTTCGCATCTTCATCTTTTTCTCTCATATACTAATTTCCTAGTGTTACTGTGACTAGAATCATGTCACAGTAACAGCTCCTCAGCTCCTTTTTCTCCTCCTTAGATAAGTCCATCTTGAGAATCAAATAAAAGGCAAAGTGGACAAGAGGGAGTTTTTGTCTCTCCAAAGTCTGGGTCTGGGGGAATTGACTGAGAACTCCAGTGTCTAAGACCTAAAGCACTCCCATGTTTGATTTTAGGTGCTCAGAACAGTTCCGTGTTCCTAGAGTACTTTCTACCAAATTCCTCATTAAGCCTTGCTTTCTTAGACTCAAGATCTTAAAAAACAAATGCATCTAGCAAGGATAACATGCTATATTTTATTAGTCCTCTATACCTTAATGGGAATAATATTATAGAACCCTTTCATGAGAATAAGATCTGATGAGGCAGAAAGTTACAACTTTGCAGGGAGGTAAAATGGAATAAGAACAGTCAGTGCTAGATTGACTATCCATATATTCAATGTCCTTCCTGTGAACAAAAGAGCATAATACAATTGAAAACAGAAACTGTGATTGTTTAATGGATTATGTAATGCTTAGTTACTATTAGTATTATCAGTAAACCAAGTTTTTTAAAAAAAAAACTGTCTGCACTTTAACAGATACAAGGTATTAAATGCAAGTGCTATCCCTGAGGGACAATTCATTGACAGCAAGAAGGCTTCTGAGAAGCTCCTTGGGTCCATTGACATTGACCACACTCAGTACAGATTTGGTCACACCAAGGTAACAGTCTCTAAAGTTCACCTGACGCTATTCCTGTCGCGTTGAAGTTGATGTAAAGTCTCTGATCTACAACTCTGCTCATGCACAGGTCTTTTTCAAAGCTGGTCTTCTGGGGCTCCTAGAGGAGATGCGAGATGACAAGTTGGCCCAGCTGATTACCCGAACCCAGGCCAGGTGCAGAGGGTTCTTGGCAAGAGTGGAGTACCAGAAGATGGTGGAGAGAAGGTATGTAAACATAGTGTGTATTCATGTCTTCCTTCTTCAGAAACACATTTGAGGAGGCTTACAGTTAAGACTCAGATATGATAAGGTGACCAAAGTAATAAGGGATGAATCTGAGTCCCGCACTAAAGTGAAGAGATACATGTACCAAAAGACTTAGGTAGAAATCATCACATGGGATACATGATGAATGTTTTGGGGATAGACAGATATAGATATAGATATAGATATAGATATAGATATAGATATAGATATAGATACAGATATAGATATATAGACACAGATGAAAATTTACCAACAAGAGGAAATATACCAGTGAGTAAGCAGAGACAAAGTTTGCCCTAGCACTTGGTTCTAGGATGAATTTATTGGGTGGATTACTAAATAAGATACATTGAACTGCATAGCAGACAGTTATTTTTCAATAGTGGTTTTATACAAGAAGACACATAAACAACGTCTTCCATCTGATTATTTCTATTATCAAACTCTCATGATTTAAAATACTAAGGACATTTATCTGTGAAAATTTTCCTTCAATAAGCTAAGACAATGTCACCAGGTATATAGTTTTCTAGGAATCTAATAAGATGTAGGGACAGAGTTTCAAGACTAAAGAGCCAGATATCTCAAACTGCAGGATGCATGAATGGGACCCATAGTGAGAAATGCATTTTCTGTTTGTCATTTGTGCACCCATACATATATGTATGTATGTGTAAATATACAAAGAATTTACATAAAACAAATTTTATTTCTATCACCTCTAGTTATGCTACTATGTTTACCGTATTCTATTTAATTAAAAATAATAAGTATCATGACCCTCTAGATATATATTTGGGCAGGTAATTGCCTAGATATGAGGATAATTAGTTTAAAAAATAATTTAGATGAAAACAAATGTGATATTAGAGAGTAGAATGCAAAATTCACACAATATTAAAATACAAAACCCGAGATTTTCAAAGAAATTCTGTTTTTAATGAGTCTGTTTATCCCATGTCTCACATCCCTCAGAGGCTAGTTGCTCTTCCCTGCTCCTACTGGTGTTCTCATAGAAAACTCTGAGCGCGCTGAGGCAGAGCCATACTCCTCAGAGGGTGGTCCTTGGACCGGCATCATCAGCATCTCTTGTAAACTTGATAAAAATGTAAATGTTTAGATTTCACTTCACATCTTCTGAACCTGAATTTCTGGGGTAGAGTTCAGGAACCAATGTTTTAAGAAGCCCTTTAGATAATTTTTGGGTAATGCCAAGTTTGAGAAGCTCTGACTTAGAGAAATGCAGGTCCTTGACTGACACCACAAAATCAATGTTTTTCATCTGTGCTTTTGAAAATAGTTGAGAAAACAGTGAGGCAGCACCCCAAACTCTCACTGCCAAGATTTCATCTAATTTTATCACCCACACAATATCCCATTTGCATCAGTCTACGCTGACATTTCTGTGTCATTTCAGAGAAGCCCTTTTCTGCATCCAGTACAACGTCCGCTCCTTCATGAACGTCAAGCACTGGCCCTGGATGAAGCTCTTCTTCAAGATCAAGCCCCTCCTCAAGAGTGCGGAGACTGAGAAGGAGATGGCCAACATGAAGGAAGAGTTCGAGAAGACCAAAGAAGAACTTGCCAAGTCAGAGGCAAAAAGGAAGGAGCTTGAAGAAAAGATGGTGTCACTCCTGCAAGAAAAAAATGACTTGCAGCTCCAAGTTCAGTCTGTAAGTAGTGGTATTATCCTGGGTGCTGCTAATCAGGATAAAAATGCTACAGATACACAAATCAGGATACAAATGCTACAGATACGCTCACCAGCAACATTCAGTTGGGTAGTCAGCATGAGAGACACACTGTAGGGAAAAAGTGAAGGCATTCTGATTGTACAAATAAAGTCCAAATATTCCTTTATTGCCAAAGAAACACCCAACACCAGCATCAGGGCAATGAGGTACAAGTGAAGTAGAACGTTGTCTTCCATTTTGCACTTTCATCAAACTATAGAATTTATGACTTATTTTCCTTTGAAGACAGTTCTTGAAAGTGATTTTCATATAATACTATCTCAAGCAGAATATTAAGGGTAGGATAGCATAGAGAGAGTGATTCTTTTTTCCTGAAAGTTTCTTCAACTTCTAGATGTCCATGGATCATGAGTCACAATACTAGTACATCCAGCTGACAAGTGCAGTATTCTACATCAAATGTTATTGAATTATTGCTTGTTACTGATCTTCAAAACTCAGACTTTCTCTCTCCAGTCCCCCTCAACAGTCAGTGCCCACCATATCAT
Source organism: Murina feae (assembly GCA_004026665.1). NCBI lineage: Eukaryota > Metazoa > Chordata > Mammalia > Chiroptera > Vespertilionidae > Murina > Murina feae. Next base: position 2,256 of record PVJC01002346.1, on the reverse strand, counting down.
ACTCAGATTTCTGCAGCAGCACTGAGTTGCTCTGCCTGCCCCCAACTCACTTTTCCTCCATTCAGCCTGCTTCCTCCTGAACCAATCATTTTAGAACTGCTTCCATCAACTGTAATGCATGATTTTTAACACTGTATTTCACTTGGTTTAAATTGAAATGGTCTGGCATAATTTACTCATCACAAAATCATATATTTTTCCTGTTAAGATTGTTCTCATCAGTCTAGTTTTGGGGTGTAACAACTCCTTCTTTTAGATTATAGAAGGAAAAAGATGTTTTTCTGCCCCCACGCTCTTCAAATCTTTGCTGAATTTTTTTCTCTTGTCCTTTAAGAATTACTTAGGATCTGTCCTACATCACTATATCCACCACATGACTCTAAGGAGCACATGCTGTTCTTTTATGTACTCAAAGGCTGGTATGGAGGCTCACTATAAATGTGCATATCAATTCCTCTCTCATTTCCTGTATACCCTCAACCTTCTTAACTGGAAACATAGCAGGTTTCCAGGAATTTCTTGATTACTTTATGCCTCAACTTGAATTTAGAGCATGATCAGGATCATCCTACAGTATCACAAAAAGAAATACCAGTCTAGTAGCAGATGCATCCTGAATGTCTCCTGATAGAATGCCTTCTCTCTTCCTGCTCCTTCCCCCAATAAATTGATTTCTAAAAACCAAATCTTACTCATCTGTCAAGGCCCAACTTAAATTCAATTTCATTTATAGAACCATCTCTGATATAACTTTTCTGAACTCTTATGACACAATTGCTTTCTGAATTAATGGTAGCTTTTATGGGATAGACTTTCTAACCTATTGTAGAATACAGTTGGCCCTTCATATCCATGGTTAAATCTACAAATTTAACCAACTGTAAGTTGAAAATATTAGAAAGAATGTTATATTATTGCTGACATGTACTATATAAACAGGCCTGTGATGATTGTGTTTCTACTGACATGTGCAGACTTTTCTTTGTCATTATTGCCTAAATAATATAGTATATCAACTACTTATATAGCATTTATCTTATATCAGTTTTAGAAGTAATATAGAGATGATCTGAAGTCTATGGGAGGATATTTGTAGGTTATATGCAAATACTATGCCATTTTATATAAGTGACTTGGGATTTGGGTATCCATGAGGGGGTCTTGGAATCAATCCCTCACGGATACCAAGGAACGAGTGTATACTCTACTAAAGGCACAAGACAATAACATATACATTTTGTTTTTTCAACAATGTGAAATATCCTGCATTGCACACAGCAGATGATTCATAAAAGTTTAAATTCAAGAATAGTAGGAATTTACAGTTATCATTGGAAATATTTCATTCTTTCTTCTCAATTTTGATTTTGTTCCCAAATCAAGGAAGCTGAGAGCTTGGCTGATGCAGAGGAAAGGTGTGACCAGCTGATCAAAACCAAAATCCAGCTTGAAGCCAAAATCAAAGAGGTGACTGAGAGAGCCGAGGATGAGGAAGAGATCAATGCTGAGCTGACGGCCAAGAAGAGGAAACTGGAGGACGAATGTTCAGAACTGAAGAAAGACATCGATGACCTTGAGCTGACACTGGCCAAGGTTGAAAAGGAAAAGCATGCCACAGAGAACAAGGTATGAAATATATACAAGAAAAGTTTGTTTTTATTATAGAATACAAGCACAAAACTGAATTCACCAAAATATAGCATGTAATACAAAGTGTTTTCACTTCCTAAGGTGAAAAACCTCACAGAAGAGATGGCAGGCCTGGATGAAAACATCGCAAAGTTGACCAAGGAGAAGAAGGCCCTCCAAGAGGCCCACCAGCAGACGCTGGATGACCTGCAGGCAGAAGAGGACAAAGTCAACACTCTGACCAAATCTAAAATCAAGCTAGAGCAGCAAGTGGATGACGTAAGTCTAGGGTTATTAAAAAAAAAAAAAAAAATATATATATATATATCTCCAAGCAAACCTTTTAACTCAACATTATTTATGTTTAGCTTGAAGGGTCCTTGGAGCAAGAAAAGAAACTTCGCATGGACCTAGAAAGGGCCAAGAGGAAACTTGAAGGTGACCTGAAGTTGGCCCAAGAGTCCATAATGGACATTGAAAATGAAAAACAACAACTTGATGAAAAGTTGAAAAAGTAAGTATAAAAGAATTACTTATGAAGTTGCTTCCAATAGTAAATATGGACTCAATTGTTATCTTTTGCTACTTTTCAAAAAGGAAAGAGTTTGAAATGAGCAATCTGCAAAG
>PVJC01002345.1:36349-80615 GCA_004026665.1 Murina feae | reverse complement strand
AACCCTTTGGTTTGCTCTAGTTCCGTGGCTCTTGGCCTCCATCTTGGCTGGGTTAATTTGCATACAGCCACTCTGATTGGCTGGTGGTAACGGTCATATTTGCATGTTTCTCTTTTATTATAGAAGAGGTTGAAAGGTATCCTTTGAGAAGAGGAAGAAGAAAAAGTAAAAATAAAAATTATGAACAACAAATACATATCTATCAACAAGTGAACCTAAAAAACAAGTGAATAAAAAAAATCTGATGAACAGAATAAACTGGTGAATAGAATAGAATCAGGGGCATAGAAAGGGAGTGGACTGACAATTCACAGGGGGAAAGAGGTGTTGGGGGTGTGGGAAGAGACTGGACAAAAATCATACACCTATGGATGAGGACAGTGGGGGGTGAATAAGGGCAGAGGGTGGGGTTGGAACTGGAAGGAGGGAAGCTATGGAGGGAGGGGAAAGAGGAACAACTGTAATAATATGAACAATAAAGATTTAAAAAAATATATGGAGGTAAGCACATCTTAGGAGGTTCAAAAAGGAGCTGAGAAAAAAGATCCAAAGACACTTCCACAGCTGAGGCAACCAAAGAAAAGCTCTAAGAACCACCATCCTAGAAATTGTTAAGCCAGAGGAAGATTTCTAAAATTGTTTAGCTCCTCTGCCCCCCAAAAAAGTCAACTACAAATACATTGATTGGCTTCTGACTTGACTTTTGCACTACAAAACACTAAATGACAATCAAACAATGTCTATAGGATTTTGAGGGGGAAACTTATTACTCTAAATAATATACTCAATCATAATGTATTTCCAACATGAAAATGAAAGATATTCTCAAATATGCAGGAGATCTGAAAATATAACGGTTTCCAGGAACCCTACTTTGAGAAATACATAGTAAAGGAAAAAAGCAAACTTGAGATTAAATATTTATGTATCTCAAGGATGTTAATCATAGTAAAATGTATGAAGATAAACAATTAGAACCAGTGTTACAAAAAATGCTAAATTAAATTATGGTATTTTCATGCTATCGGGCATTAAGCAGCTCTTTAAAACCATGTTGGCCTGGCTGGTGTTTCTCAGTGGTTAGAGTGTTGGCCTGCTCACCAAAGGGTTGCGGATTTGATTCCCAGTTAAGGGCATGTCTTTGGGTTGTAGGTTTCATCCCCAGGCCCAGTTTTGATCCCCAGCCCCAGTCAGGGCCCCACCAATGTGTCTCTCTCACATCAATAGTTCTCTTTCTCTCTCTCCCTCTCCCTCCTCCCCTTCCACGCTCTCTAAAAATTCAATGGGAAAAATATCCTCGGGTAAGGAATACAAAAAACAAAACAACCAAAAAACAACAACAAAAACACACACACACCATGTTTTCTAACAATGTAGTATGGCAGGTCCAAATGCTTACCATGTGGTATTAAATATTTTATATTTTTTATTTAGGAAGCAAATATATTATCATCAGAAAATAAAATTAAAAATATTTTAAGACAAAAATTCAAAAAATGCCCCTTGGGATTTCATGCTTGTAACCATGTTATTTCCTCATTTAAAATTGAACAATAGGTCAAATGTTATAAAGATCTAGGGACAATTGTTTATAAAATGTGGACACACTTTCCAGATTGAAGTGCAAGAAAGTAAGATTGGAAAATCCCATTATTTTGCTAAGTCTGGACACATTTTCATTATTGTAAACGTTGCCTAGCTTACTGCATACCATAGCCTATTGTCCAAGTTGCTCAACAGAAATTATAACAATAAAGTATTGCTGAAAAATAAGTCATGAGGTACAATGCAATTTGTTATTTAAACAACTTGATGTTAAGTTGAATAATTCAAACTCACAGTGAGTAGGCTGGTAGGGGGGCTGTATAACTTTTTTAAAAAGAGATTAAAGAAAATAATGAACAGAGTGACAATGGCTTGCAAATTGTAGCTTCCCACTAATAGTAAAATTTGCATAATGCTTTTCATAGAACAGCATAAAAATGTTAAATTATAACTTTTTATTATTACTTCTAATAATAAAACACAAGTTACATAAAATTAAGCACTAAGGCACTGAATGGGACAGTTTTAACATTGCTTGTTAGGATATGGCTCCACCTTATCTTCCCCTCCTTTGCTTTTATAGGAATTTAGAATAAAGGGGAGATCCTAAGGGGGGAAAAGGTTTCAAGATGTTCTCATTCTTCATAGCAATAATGAGCATAGAATTGCTTTTTGCATTTTAAATGGCTAAAAGATATTATGCTATGGGGCGGTTCTTTTGGGAACTCACCACAGATATTTTTAGAAGGGTCGGCTAAGGTTCAGGATGAAGCACGAATCCATGGTATCAGAAACCCATAATCACTGCTTCATGCTTAATCAACTAAGCTAGTCAACCACATACAAGAGCCTCAACCATGACTGTGAAATATTATGAAAAGTGAATTGTTATGCAAAGAGTAAATAATTACATGTTAAATAAATCCAGGAGTCATAAATAGGGGAAGGGATATTTGCCAGGAAGCACCCTTTCTAGTGCAACATAAAAACGATAAACTAGGAAGAGATCGATGATAATTATTTTAAGTTTGAAAGTGTGATGAAGGATTTGCCATACCTGCTTTGATTCAGACTACATGCTTCCTAGATTTGGATCCACCTATGTCTTAGGGTAAAAATCACAGGTAGATCATTTGGTCTGCAGACTCAAATATGAACTGCTTATAATATGAACTATTTAAGATAAAAAGCAATGCCACTGAAACAAAATGGGATTAAAATACAGAGTGGGTGCCACTGCTAATTAACTAACCATTCTGCTTGCTGTCTGTCTGTCTGTTTCAGTGATCTGACTAATGAATGAACCAAGAAAGCAGCTGGGTGCCCCGGCCAGTGCGGCTCAGTCGGCTGAGTGTTGTCCCATGCTCCAAAGGGTCACCAGTTCAGTTCCTGGTCAGGGCACATACCCATGGCAGGTTCAAGGCTCATATGGAAGGCAACTGGTCAATGTTTCTCTCTCACATTGATAATGCCCCCTCCCTCTCTCCCTCCCTTCCTCTCAAACCAGTGTTCAATATGCAACATGACTACCTCAATAGCCATGAAACTTTACATTTGAATTCACACAGCAATGTCCCAGATTGTATCAACTTCATCCACTAAACAAGAGAAACAGGTGTGAGAGAACTGGCACTTCCCAAGCTCTGGAAGAGCCACAGTCATGTTCTTCTTGAACCAAAAGCCAGTCGTTTCCTGTCCCAGACCTTAGAGTACATCTCCAGTCCTGCCCCTCTTTCAAAGGGAATCAAAAGACAACTCAGAATTTAAAAAATGACAATAACAGACCACTTAAAAAACTTATCAGCTTGTCCTCTGTGGACTTTTATATTGTTAACATAGAACCAGGATTCAGGTGCCTGTTCCTCTAAATAGTCTTGCACACAAACAAATAAAGCATGCTGCAGTTTTTAATGAATCATCTTTTTTTCTTTTTAAAATGTTTTTCTTTCTTTTTAGAGAGAGAGGAAGGGAGAGGGATAAAGAGATAAGAAGCACTGATGAGAGAGAAACATCATCTATTGGCTGCCTCCTGCACATTCCCTTCTGGAGATCAAGCCAACAACCCAGGCATGTGCCCGGATCAGGAATCCAACCAGTGACCTCTTGGTTCATGGGTTGATGCTCAACCACTGAACAATATAAGCTGGGCTCATGAATCATCTTTTTAAAGAAACGTGGCAGATAATCTTAGAGCTCTCCTTCTGCCTTACTTAAAAATTTTAATACAATTATTATTATTAATATCATTAGCCACATTTGCACAGAATTTTATACAGTGAATAAAGTGCTCCCAGAGTACACTGTCTCATTACGTTTCAGAGGTAGACAACAGGTACTCAAAGGGTTGGCTTGCAGCCGTCAGTCTGCACAATAAGAAAGAATTCTAATGACTAACTTCATTATTTAGTCTACTCAACATTTTCTTCCCAAGATTACCAGTATCATTTCATTTTGACCCCATAAGGGATTCAGATTCATGATTGCCCCCACGCTATTTACAGATCAGCAATAAGTATATTAAGGAAATCTACTGGCTTTGCGATAAAGCTGGACCCAGCTCATAAAGCTGATATCTGTGTCCTTCAGCAGGAAGGAAACACCCCGTCTGGGGGAGCCTGTCCTATTCTATGGTTTTGTACAATAGCTCTCTTTCTCTTTACAGGGTCAAAAATTCAGCAAAAGAAATTAATAAAAAGGCTTCTCAGAGAGGGGAAAAAAAAGCCCTCTCTACTGCCAACCCCACTGCCCCTCCCACCAAAAGACAGAGAGGGAGAATTTTAGAAATAGGACTTATTCACAGTGCTTAACTAAAAGCAGACTTCTCTGGATTAGAATTGCAATTTACGCACTGTATAAAATGTCAGGACAGTAATCTGGTTTCTTACACACACTGCTGATTTTATTGTATACTTTACAGTCTTTACCCTCCTATAAAAAATTCCCTGTTCTAGGTTTAGAACATTTTCTAATGTAAAGAGTAGGCATTCACGTTTCTTTATGAAATAAAAAGGCAAATTGTTTTGCAAAAACATTTGAAGTTCAATAACCATTCATATATATATCCTATATAATAAAAGGGTAATATGCAAATTGACCCTAACAGCAGAACCACTGGGAATGACTGGTCACTATGACACACACTGACCGCCAGGGAGCAGACACTCAATGCAGGAGATGCCCTTGGTGGTCAGTGAACTCCCACAGGGGGAGCTTTGCTCAGCCATAAGCCAGGCTGACGGCTGCCAGTACAGCGGTGGTGGTGGGAGCCTCTTCTGCATCCTCAGTGGTGCTAAGGATGTCCGACTGCAGCTTAGGCCTGCTCCCCACTGGCAAGTGGACATCCCCCAAGGGCTCCCGGGCTCCCAGAGGGATGTTTGACTGCCAGCTTAGGCCTGATCTCCCGGGGAGCAGGCCTAAGACAGCAGGTGGACATCTCCCAAGAGGTCCCAGACTGTGAGAGGGCACAGGCCTGGCTGAGGGACCCCCCCAAGTCCACAAATTTTTGTGCACTGGATACACACACACACACACACACACACACACACACACACACACACTAGAAGCCCAATGCATGAAATTCATGCACTGGGATAGTTGGAGGGCACCCTCAGCCCGGCCTGTGCCCTCTTGCAGTCTGGGACCCCTCACTCCTTACCACCCGCCTGCTTGCTGCTCCCTCCTGCTCAGCTCTCTGCTCCTTAGTGCTGCCATGAAGGTTCCCGCCACCGCCGCTGCACTTGCCAGCCGTGAGTCTGGCTTCTGGCTGAGTAGTGCTCCACCTGTGGGAGCACACTGACCACCAGGGGGCAGCCCCTATGTTGAGCGTCAGTCCCCTGGTGGTCAGTGCATAGCAACCAGTCATTCCACCGTTAAGCCAATTTGCATATTAAGGTTTTATTATATAGGATATGAGAAAGGAGGGGAGGGGATGAGGAGAAGAAATAACAGTAGACAACACTTACTGAAGGATCTTAAAATGTTGAAGTTCTAGAATTCCTTTTATTCAATATACAAAACACCCATGCAAAAGTCCTGTTCAAAAGCTATGATGAGTGGCCCATGTTTAAATTCTGAACTCAAAACAGAAATTTCAGCCTGCTCAAGAGGCTCCATATTGAACTAACAGTCTGACCTTTCAAAACCTCACTTTTTTTAATCTATAAATTGGACAACGTTATATATCTTTCAGGGCAGTTGGAAGCATTAAATTTGGGGGAAAATTAAACATTTTGAAAGTAATTGTTAAGGAGCCTAGAATATAGTGGATGCTTTAAAAGAGTTCCTTGTCCTATTCATTATCTGTTATTTAACTTAGAAATGAAATAAAATTGTGCTGCTAAAGGGACTGTGCCCTGAATTTCAGATTTATTTATTTTTGGTGGGAGTAAATAAGTACTTGTTCATTTTCTTTCAAAAACCACAATAATAATGACTACAAATCAAATTAAAACAAAAGGTCAAGATATTATTTCAAAGGGCTCCTTCCAGTGTAACAGGCCCCCATTCTGACCCCTAATAGCCACATTTAGTAAATTGAACTTAATTCTCTTTTCTTTTGTAATATTTTTTATTGATTTCAGAGAAGAAGAAGAAGAAGAAGAAGAAGAAGAAGAAGAAGAAGAAGAAGAAGGAGGAGGAGGAGGAGGAGGAGGAGGAGGAGGAGGAGGAGAGGAAAGAAACATCAACAATGAGAGAGAATCATTGATCAGCTGCGTCCTGCACACCCCACACTGGGGAATGGAGCCCACGACTTGGGTATGTGCCCTGATTAGGAATCAAACCCTGATCTCCTGGTTCATAGGTTGACGCTGAGCCACTGAGCCCACCAGCTGGGTTGAACTTAATTTTTTTTACTTGCGGGTTTAAGTGGATTAAGATAGCTCAGTGATTACTGCCTTTTCAGAAAGAACCTTCAATGGCTGTGTTTTGGAGACAGCTAGAAACTGTGTTACCAGCATTGCAGAAGTTACTAACACTTTCAGTCATTTCCAGAGAGCACTTTGGTGAGAATTCCAATTTTGTAAACTTTCAGAAAGTCCTATGCCAGGAACAGCAAGTCGATGTCACTCAGGTCCCCCTTTCTCACCTTGCCCATCCACGACAGGCATGACTAATAGGCCCCAGTACTATGTCCCTGTGAATCTAGACGTGGCACTCAAAATTTTCTCAGAACAGGCAGGCAGCCACCACCAACTGATCAGCGTTCCCTCATGAACTAAAACCACCCACAGTCTAGGCTAAAGGTTACTTTTGAACTACTTATGAAAAAAGGGGACAGAAGGGCCATGCTTGCTGAATAAATTAAGTCTTAACATCATTCTAAAGGGAATATTTACCCTACTTATGAGACCAAACTTCTCAGGCATTTCATTACCATTCATTTAGACATAAATACCTGTAATACGACTCATAAATCATTCTTATCTCTTCATTAATAAGAACTTCTGAAGAGTCATTATGAGATAAAATACTCTTGGCTAGTTCAAATTGCTGTATGTCGTTATAATTAATGAAAGTGTACATCTTTATGAATAGTCTATAATTCAGGGTCTTCAGTTATTAGATTGAAACGAAGTTTTATTATATTTCAATTTCATTTTCTATAGTAGTGGACAAGTGTAAGTCCACCCCGGCACAGACCTGGGGTGTCTTTCGCCCAGATAAGCCTCTGTTTTTAGGGGCAGTATAAAGATGTACCCAGAACTGATTTCTTCAAAACAAGTACTGTGAAACAAATGTCTGATTCTTTAGCCAGTGTGCATCAGTGGAAAGACAAACAGGCCATTATATTTGGGGCAAAGAATGAGATTGCAAAGTCAATGAGGAACAAGGCACATTATCAGCTGGTCTACATCATAAAACAAAGGCACAAAAGCTCCGTTAATACATGAAAAGCCAACGTTTCATGGTTCCCAGTGAACTTCAGTGGTTTGTGGAATCATCCTGAACGTAAGCTGACTTGTCTGTTGGTTTCCCTATCTTTCTTAGCAGACGACACGTTTCCCTTGGCTGTCCTGGCCATGATCTATTTAGCAGTATTACTGGGCACAGGCCTCCTTTTCTCTGTATCCCTCAAATGGTTGCTTTCAAAATTACAGACGGTGTTTATTCAGGAAAGCCAATCACAACAAAAAACACCCTCATGATGTTTGAAATGCAAGCAAACTTAAATTCCTTGCAAATATCTTCCTGAGAGGGTTTTTCCTTGGGGCAAGCGGTGGTACTATTTGAAATAAACTGAACAGGACTAAAGGATCCTTGGAGTTTTACAAGCATTTCTATGACCTAATACTATAAATTAGCCTTTAAACTGTGAGGAATTTTGAAACCACCATTACCCGGAGTCATGTGAGATGAATTGTTTGGGGATTTCGTCATTTTTAGCCAGCGGGGAGGGCCAGATACTGTCCATACTGTGGCCTGAGAAGAAAGGTGCAGTTCTTCCTCTTGCTTTTGTTTGTTTGTTGTTTGTTTGTTTGTTGTTTTTTGTTTTTTTTATGCTGTGGGAAACAGAGGTGGGAGGAGAACAAGCAGGAATCTGCAGAGAAGGTGTACCTTGCCTTTTCCCCTGCCGCTTCTGATGGTCGGAACAAAACAATATCTACGCCAGGGGATAAATATCTCCCTAAAATATCCAGTCCTAACCACGCTGAATAAAATGTTCATTTTATTCCTGGGCATCCACGTTTTTGCTGGCAAGTGGTTGCGTTTTATTTATTTTAATTAATTAATTTTTGGATGTTTCTTTTTGAAGTATTTATTTTCCATCACCATTTATCCTGACTATCCCTCTCCCACGTCCAGCTACCCCCTTCCCCACAATCACCACACTGTTGTCTGGGTCTGTGAGTTTTTTCTTTTTTTTATTTTTTGCTCAATCTCTCTACTACCCCAAACAAACCTCACCTCACCAGAGCTGTCTGCCTATTCTCTCTCTCTCTCTCTCTCTCTCTCTCTCTCTCTCTCTCTCTCTCTCTCTCTCTCTCTCTCCTGTCTATATTTTGCTGTCAGTTCAGTTTGTACATTAAATTCCACATATAAGTGAAATTGTATAGTACTTCTCTTTCTATGACTGGCTTATTTCACTTAGCATAATGTTCTCCAGGTCCATCCATGCTGTCGCAAAGGGTAAAATTTTCTTCCTTTTTATGGCTGAATAGTATTCCTTTACGTAAATGTGCCATCGCTGTTTTATCCCCTCATCTACTGATGGACTGACTATTGGGCTGCTTCCAAATCTTAGCTATTGTAAATAATGCTTCATTGAACATAGGGGTGCATACATGCTTTAAAATTAGTGGTTTGAGTTTCTTCGTGTAGATTTCCAGAAGTGGTATTGCTGGGTCATGAGGCAGTTCCATTTTTAGGCAAATTTAATCTTAATTCATATGCCTTCTCCCTTGAAGGGTGGGAAAGAAAGAAGAAGAAGAAAAAAAATCTATCTCACTGCCTATTAGTTGTTGTTTATATGTGAGATGATAAACCTCAAAAGAAGCATATTAATTAGGAGATTGTGACACCCCTTTGTTTGCTCACTGTCATTTGGTGCATCCTCCAAGGCCCAGTTCAAATGTCTCTTCTCGGAAAATCCTTGCCTACTCTGTCCCCTACCCCCAGTGCCCCAAGGGAGCCACTGTTACCCTCCCTGACTTTAGGCTTTTGTCCCCTTGTACTTTAGGCTTTCGTCCTTGAAGCTGACCTTGTTTCTGTTGTATCTGGCTAGAACATGAACCAGCTGAGCCAACTGAACTCAAGGTAATGAAATCCATCTTTATAGCTCAGCACCCATAACAGCATCTGGGTACTCACCTAGGGTCTGCTGACTGACTGGATAATAAATAAATAAATGGTCCAGGAGCAGTCCTTGAGAACATTTAAAACCTGAATTTTTCATCTTCCCGAGTAAATTGACAATCCGTCTACCAAAAGTCCACTGGCATTTGATGTGCTCAAGGAGTGCTATCTTTTGAGAAACTTTCTCTCCTCTATCCACTGTCCACGCCTGCCACTGGCCACTGCTGGGCGAGGATGGAGGAGAGGAGGCTGGGGTGGTAACACTCTGAACTTGTGCCAAACCTCTGGGGTCCAGGCAGAGGCAGAGAGCAAGACAGGGACTCCTGCCCAGGAGCCGGTCCACTCAGCCAGGAAGGGGCGGGGCCTGTGCTGTGAGCAGTTCACTTAGCCTTCTTTCACTTCTCCCGCCAGCACCACTTTCAGAGGATGACCTCAGTGGAAAATGACTCCATAACACATGCCATTTAACTGTACTCAAACTGCCCATCACGCAACACAAAGGAGAAACACAATAACAAGTTCTGCCCCTTCTGCACTTCTTTAACAACCTTAGGTGCCCCCCACCCCCACTCCAGGGGCTCCAGGGCCCAGGACATTCCTGTTTCTTGTGTTCACTGGAATGAGTGCTTCTCTCCTGGACTCTAGAATCTTTGGGGACTAGGATATCACCATGTTTCTTTGTTTCCCATGGGGCCCAGGACAAGCACCGATAGGCACCAGCCTGTACCCTGCAAAATCAAAAGCTGGTGTTTAGGACTGCATTTTGGATGGCAGATGGCAGCGAGTGAGACTGCAGACGATGCTACTATTGTCTGGCTGAGGGGCCTGGGTGTACAATACTTCTGGACCAATCACAGGGCCTAATCCCAGAAAGCCATCCCAGGGAGCTGGGCAAGGCCCTGCAGAGAGGTGGCCTGCCGGGCAAAGGCTGTCTCTCAGGTGCCTGATGAATGAATGAGCTTTACCCATAAAAAAGACCAAATTATTTGAACCAAGTGCCTGTTCTCTATTTTTTCCTAGATTCAGACACTCTAAAGCATAAGGAAGAACATAAGGAATTGCCTTTTGGGTTCCCAGGGACACATTTTGCAATCAAAATTCCTGGAAGTCTGGGAATGTGGGCGGTTTTGCTAAAATCCTACCTGTTACCCTGTAGCCAACCTAGGGTTGCAAAAGACACCTCCAGGTTATGGGAACACAGCCTTACTTTGCAGCTTCAGATGGCAGTGTCCTGACTCAGGCAATTTCCTTTCTGTGGAACCCCATGTGTGCACACAATGAGGGCTCATTTCCTCCCATTGGTTTTTGTTTGAATGGTTTCCTTTGATAGGGGCTGTCTTCCGCTCTCATTTGCAGTTATCTAAATCCAGGCAGCCTTCTCAACTCAGAATTCACTCTAGGTTAGAGTTAGGCCCAACTCTGATGGCCTCACCCTCCCTCCTGCCTTAGATTAAACATTAAGTATCTGGGGTTCTCAATCCAAAGAGGGCTAATGTCAGGGTTCTCCACTGGCGTTTGCAGTGTGCACCTGAATTTCTTTGTGTGTGTGTCTGTGTGTTTGTGAGAGACATGTGAATGCATCTAAGAGATGTGTATCTTAGCACCTCAGTGCAGTTGCAGGCTACCAATATTTGTTTTGCTTGCTTTGAATAGCATCAGTGTACTAGGCACACAATTGGATACTCTCTCAATGGAGGGGATGAGGCTTTTGAAAATGGTTCACTATGGATTCAAAGATTTACAAATATATTTTGCTTTGGAAATATTTGGAAACCTGCCTCAGTTGAAAGTCGACACTAAGATTTCTCCATCCCAGAGTATCCTACACTTTTCTCGGCACTCTTTCTATTTAAAAAAAATTTTTTTTTCAGTTTTCTGTCTTTATTTCTCCTTGTGTGCTGATCAAACGGGCTCTACACCACACCTCTTTCCTCTTGCTGTGTGTGACCCAAATCTCGTGGCCTGGGGCACAGGCAAGCACCTCGCTTGCTTGTGAAGTCATCTCTGCTGCTGATGGGCTCTCACTGAGAAAAAAAGGACAAAAGGACATGCGATACCCAGTCTTCTGACACAGGCAACTGGGTCACTACATCCAGGAAGGAAGGAACACGTGGTTACAGGAAACACCTTGGAGCAATCCTTGCTTATTTATTCTCTAAGCAACAAAGGGCCGACCATTCTTCAGGGACTAGCAGACCAGGATGGACTGGCAGATGTCAGGAGTGTTTTGGCCCCACAAGGAAATTCATTTAGTCACTCATGCCTTCACGCACTCATTTGTTCATTTGTAAAGTTTAAGTTCAGGAGTTTGGTCCCAATGTGAGCCAGTTACCATGTGCATAAATGACCTAAAAAATGGCCTGAGTGGTAACAGAATCAATTTTATCTGTGCCAAGACAGCTCAAGCCACGATGGAGCTGGTTCAAGTGCTCCATTTTCACACGTGCACCATATGAAACTTTCCAAATGCAGCCCAGTCCTCCTGTTTTTAAAAGCACCTGCATTCAGCTTGGGTAACATGCTCCACTATCTTATAATTCCTACCATGAAATTATTTTTTGAATAGAAAACCTTTTTGCATTTTATTGCAAAAACAGTAATTTTTTTGTGAATGATAACAAAACTTTTAAAAATTGCAGAAATAGTCATATTGAAGTCTATACTGTTTTTAGAATTGTTTAGAGGGTTCATAGCATTATATGGGATTATTCCCCAATAACCTCATATTCACTGAGAAAAATATAGTCAAATATAATGTACGGAGTGTTTATTCTGTATAGGATAGAATTTTTTTTACATAGGTGGTCTCATTTAATTCTACTCAGCATCCAGAGAAGTGGGCATTAATACCCTCAATTGGAGATGAGAAAACTGAGATTCACATACATTTTAAAATTTTCCTGAGCCCAGCTGGCATAGTTGAGCGTCAACCCATGAACCAAGAGATCACGGTTTGATTCCCAGTCAGGGTATATGCCCGGGGGCTGGATCCCAGGTAGGGGGTGTGCAGGAGGCAGCCAGTCAATGATACTTCTCTCTCATTGATATTTCTATCTCTCTATCTCTCCCCTTCTCCCTCTCTAAAAATCAATAAAAATGTATTTTATAATTTGCCTGAAGTTTGCATCTACTCTGTGGCAGAGCCAGAATTTGAATGCAGGAATTGAATTGTCTGTTAATCCTTGTGCCAGGAGATCTGTTAATTATTCCTGTTCAAATCACTCTGTGTTTTTGTAATAAATGTAGATTCCTGGGACCAGCCCCAGACATCCAAGTTAGAATCTCGGGGTCTGAGGCCTAGGAATCTGTCATTTGTCTTTTTAACAAGCTTCCCAGGAGTTTGTGCAGCCAACAAAACCAGTGTTTGGAGTAACTGGTAAGGGTTTTTGAAATGGGCTTGGGAAGAAAACACAACTTCTTTTTTCTCCTGGGGTTGGATTGGGTGGGGGAGCAAATGTAACACAGAAATATGACCTTGTCCCAATGGCTATAAGAACTCATTCTGGCCTTGACTGTGGGAAGGCTTATTTTTTTTTTTTTTTTTTTTTAGTCTTCAAGTGGCCCTCAAAGGCAAATAAATAGGTCAACCCATTTTGTGAGATGTGCAGTACATTTTGTGAAGCTGAACACAACCAGAAGTCTCTCTCCTACAGCAATTAAACAACTAAAACTTATTTTAAAGGTTAGGACATTCCAGATAACTCCCCAGCTTATGCATTTTGCCCTTAGTTCCTCTCTGCCCATTGCTTTTATCCGCCAAACTTCTCTAAAGTTAATGTGCAAAAAAAGAGCCCTGACTGAAGAGCTTGAGGCTTAGCTAGCCTCTCTTCAGAACAAAGTACTATTTCACAGATGTGTGTACAATCTCTGGGCACGGAGGATGCAATCTGTCTTCATCTGTAATAGAAACTTCTGGGTATATTTGAGTGGATGATGAACTATGGATTTTCATAAATATGAGTCATAGCTAATAATCATCTATAGAAATGCCTGTTTGGTAAGACATGTCAATCATCGGATAGCATTCCACAAACAATTATTGAACACCTATTACTTACCAGACATTGGCTCAAGTTTAAAATGCATGGGGATGACTACAATAGCAGACCAACAATATTCCACAAGTGACATCTATTTTGGCAGATTTTGTTACTTAGCAGAAGTAACTAGGCCCACAAGTTATCCTTTTGCTGAACCCAGTGAGATTAAGGAAAAAGCAAAGGGAAATGATAAACAAAAGAACAACTATTAACATTGGTAAAGCACATTAGAAACAGCAGTCCTTGTATTTTAGTAAAGCAGGAAATGATGCAATGCTCATCTTTAATTAATAATTGGGAATTTTTGCAGTATACTGGTCTCCTCCCTCTACAGTTATTTTGCATAAAACAGGATTCATTTCAAGACAAGGGCCTATGGGAGTCTCCCTGAAGCAGCATTTAAACCTCAACTTACACCTTCCTTCAAACTTATCTAATGTTTTTCACCTTTCTGTTATAGCAGACTCAGAGCTATTTCTACAAATTCTCAAAAACCACTTCTCCCTGGTCCTCTCAGCCCATCCATCCCCTGTAGCCTCCTCAGTCTTAAAGCTGCACCAGGTGCCATCTGCCAGCCTAGCCCACCTCCCTCATACTCAACAGTCTTATCTCAACCCTGCTTCCCCTCCACTAGTCTCCATCTCTCCTTCGATTGCTCTAAATAGGCCATACTTCCTAAATGTTTTCACTTTCCAATCTCCTAGTACTTTGACATTCAGCTTCCCAGTCAACACTCCCTAAAAGTGTCTCCCAAAGGTCAGGGGTGCTGTCTTAGCTTCTATATGTCATGGTAATAGGCTCAGTCCTCACCTTTAATGGGCTTTCTTTAGAATCTGGCTTTTATTTCCCACTGTCATCTGATTTTAGGAAACCCTAACGCATGTCCATATTGTAACACTGATCAGCTTTATTTCTAGGATATAGTGAATAGCATGATTCCTTCCTGCAGATCCAAAGGCATTGAGATCTGTCCCCAGGAATGCTTCTCCTCTCTGAAATGCTCTTCACTTTGGGGGTGTGCCTAGGAAATCTCCTCCAACATAAGCAGTCCCATAGGCGGTACCTTCCCCCATTTTCTAGATGACCTCTTTCTTTAGCTATCTCAACTCCTTTATGATTTCAGTAACACGCACCTATGGATGAAACACAAATACACATCTAGCTCTATACTCTATAGAAATCTAGACCTACAGTTTCATGAAGACAGTCCAACTTCACTTCAAACTTCTCATGGGCCATGACCAATCTCATTGTCTTCTCCTTCCTCCTGTGTGTTTCTCTTACCTAAGTTCATGGTCTCCAGGCATCTTAGACTCCCTCCTTTGCCTTTGGCTCCAACAGTCCTGTCCACACTCTTAGGAAGTAGCTCCTACACCAGCGCATGGTCTTCTGCCAGGTTCTCATTGCCATTATTCCAACTCAATATGCCCATAACTTGGCGCATGCAATTCTCAGCTTTAAACTGTGCTCACAAAATTATCTCCCTAAAGCAGTGTCTCACCCATCAGTCACCTGCTCACCAACATGAGGTGGTTCTCTGCAGCACTAGCACAAAGTTGGAAACCTGCAGTTTGGCATTCAAGGTCCTCCACCATTTTAGCTATGCCCTCACGAGTACTTCCTCGACTCCACCCCATGCTCCAGAGAAAACTGCATGGGGACTTTTCATGCATTGCAGTCTCATCCTTTCTTCCCAGGCCATCTAAGAGGCTGTCTCCTTCAGGGAGTCTTCCCTGCTTCACCTGGACTGCAGTAATCTATTGCCAGGGAACCTTATAACTCTCTTGTGGCATGAATCACCTTCCCCATGGTGATTTATTTATACATCTATCTGTTTTACTAAAGCGAACATTCCATGAAAGGAAATGAAGAAAATTTAAGACAATTCACACAGTATTCCTTTTTCCTGCTTTTTTTTTTTTTTTTTTTTTTTTTTTTTTTTTTTTTTTTTTTTTTTTTTTTTTTTTTTTTTTTTTTTTTTTTGTCACCAAGAAAACTTCACTAAGTAGAATGCACAGGGAAAGATTAAATTAATGATGATCAGGCCCTTCCCATTGACATGGGGCTTTCGCCATGTGTGGGACACTTTCAGTCCATTGTTTCACCCAAATGTTCACAAAAATCCCAGGACATACCATCTTGATTTGTGCCAACCAGAAGATCAAAGTTCTGGGTGATTCAGTAACTTTCATTCACCTGAAGTAGAGGAGCTCAGGATTCAGATCCGGGGTGATGACCTGCAAGCTTTGGATTCTTGGTACCCTAAACTGCCCTTATTTATCGTTTGAGACCTGCCCTCCCTTGGCCTACACAGACTGCCACAAATCTAGGGTTACCCAGCAAGAAAGGGCAAACAGTACTGTCATCTGCAGTCCCCAGATTGCTCCCTCCTTCTGCTAGTCTTGATTGCCAAATTGAATTTAACAAACACAAAACAACCCATATCCTTTAAGCAAAACTTCCATGTGTTTGTAAAACATAAAAACGTGGAGAGTATAGGAGATGCGCTGTACACAACGGCAAAGTAGCGTTGCTGCTATTATAATCATTATGATCATCCTTACTTAACAGCGACGATTTCCTTTCTTCTCAAGTTTGGATTTGAAGCATTGACTCCCCATTGGCCCAGGAGTCGGATGTCGCAGTGTTTCATTGTTCTCTTTATTAGTGGGACTGTAGCCTCACCCAGGAGCCCAGAGATTAGGAGAGGGACAGAGAAGGGTATAGGGAAGGCATGAATGAGAATTGGAGGAGAACCTTTCAACTAGCTTTCCTATTATCTTAAAATAGACCATGCTAGATAGTCAGCTATGTTTTAAAAACTTTATTAAAGACAGAAAAGCAAATGGATCCTAAGTGTCCAGCTCACTGGATTTTTGCAAAGTGAACTCCTCTGTGTAACCCACACCCGGACTGAGAAATAACCTATTACCAGGACCCTAGAAGCTGCCTCGAGTTCTGTTTCAGTCTTTCCCTCCCTTCCCCAAAGAGTGGCCCCCTCTCCCTAACTAGCTACTACAGCTAACTAGCTGGTTACATTTTAAACTAACCGATTGGCTGTTCTGCCCAGGAAAGCACGTGTTCTTCGAGAAGCCTTTTCTGGCAGCAATTGCCATTTCAAAGAAGAAGGAAAAAAGTGTGTGTGAGGGAGTAATTTTGTGTGTAGGAGAAAAGTGTTTCTAATTTCCAATCCTGAAAATGTGCAGGGAAGAAGGAAGATGTGAGGGAGGGAAATAAGTCAGTAAATGCAGCCTTGCTCTGCTTCCCCCATTAGGTGCTGGCAGGAGGCCAGCACATGCCATTTTGAGAAGGGGAGCGAACAGAACCGCCTTCTCTACCTGCCTCAGCTTCAGCCAGAGCAGGTCGGCTCCGATTCCCCAAGCCCTCAAACATGTGGATAGGTTGGTGGTTACTCTTTAATAGCACAGCATTCACTAGAAGCCTGATATTGTATTGAACATATGGTTTTGATTTTTTTTTTTCCTGTTTTTAAGCAGTGAGCAAGATGGAGTGTGTCACAGACCTAACTCCAAGATTTGCTGGGTTCTGCCAAACTGTAACTGGAAACTGACTCCCATGCCGTGGCCCCTCCTGCTTTAGCAGCTTCGGGGGGCCCCAAGGGGAACCGCTGAGGGACAGGGACTAAAACACAACAGCACTGAAGCTCTAAGAGAGGAACTCCGTACTGCTGACCCAACAAAGCACACAGGCCTTGTTGCTTTTCCGTGACTTTCTGCGCTAATTATCAGGCTGGAAGGAATGGATCAGAACATCAAATAAAAATTCACAGATGCAGAACAATGAACTCCAGACACAACTTGTATCTGGATAGAGGGACTCACAGTAACTCGGGTGCCCACAGTGTTTTAGACGGCAGCGCTCTCCAACTTCCTATCTTGGGCTGCTGGCCATCAATGCTTCCAAAAGTTCTCATTCCTCTCAGTTCCATTTTCTAATCAATTATTTAGTGTGGTCTGGGTTATATAACATAAATTTTACCCCGAGCAGGGGGAAAAAAAAGCATGATTCCTAGTGGCCAGCTAGAAAATATGTAATTTTAATTACAAAAGCAAATTTTCAACATGCCAAGGGATGCTGGTGGGGGTTTATAGGACATTAGTAAAACTAGCAGGAAAGGGAGGAGCGGGGAGGCAGAGTTGGTGATACGGTCGGGGCTTGGGGATCTTTGGGTTAAATATCCACCTGGGAATTTTCCTAAGAAAAACTGTAGGGCTTGTCTCAGCTCAGGTTTGCAAGCCTAGAATAGGCTTTCTGCAGCTTTCTGGAAATGAAAACCTGGCCAGCTGGTCGGGAAATGATTTCCCAGCCCTTCTGCACCCTTCCTTTGTTTGCTCAGGGTGTCCCTGAGTAGGCCTAGGAGGAACCTAGGGAGAAATCCTTCCTGGTTTGTTCCTCTCTGAGGAAGAAGGGCAGGTTAGTACAGCCTGCTGTTGACCAGAGCTGGGATTAATTAGTTCCTTCGGTGACGTTGGCATCTCCTGATGGCTGAGTGCACTCTAAGCTGTTGGGGACTGTGCTGGGAGCCACAGGGAAACTCAGGAGGACTCAGAGCCAACACTGAAATACCACCATTTGTTGAGCCAAAAATCAAAACCAAAACAATGTAATTTACCTCTCAAAATTGTTTTAGTGTGGTATTCTACTTGTGTGAAGATTATTGACTTACCTATCATTTATCTAACTACCTATCTATATCTGTATACATGCTAATCCATATCTATAGTTACCTATCTGTGTAAATATATGTCTAAATTTCGATCTCTACCTGTATATATATTAATTTATATCTATAGCCATCTATATCTGTATCTAAATCCATGTGTCTATCTACACTGTATTAATCTATATCTATGACTATCTATGTGTGCATAAGTGTGTGTGTGTGCACACACGCACATGCGCAAGCGCATGTGTTGTCTGTATATATCTATTTATCAATCAGCCTATGGGTAGCTTTGCAAGTCATTCCCAGCAGCTTGCCAAAGATTTCCAAAGGTGCCTCAAGCCTATTGTTGGGAACGAAGACAATTTTAAAGCATCCTATACAGTTGTCTGTCTGTCTCCCCACCTTACCACCATCAATCAGCTTTCCCCTGCTCCTCCCCCCACCCCCACCCCCCCACACACACACTGTGCTCAGCTGAGGGAAAATGAAGAGCCCACCCCTTTCTCTAATACAGCTAGTTCAAGGCACACGTATAATAGTGAGATGGGTCAACAATGTGACAACACTGCCAGAAAAACTGAGTGTCTTAGGTTGCTTAGTAGAAGCACTATATTCTGAATAAGGAAGGTGCCAGCTGCTCCTATAAGAGGCTTGACTGGGGTCATTAGATATGTGAGGGGTTCACCTGAGAGAGAGGTGTTGGACTTGGTAAGAGTCATCTCATCCTATTATCCTAAAATAGACCATGCTAGATAGTCAGCTATGTTTTAAAAACATAGGCCTAAACAAGGGCTGAGTAGGGCAGGTCATAGGGACTCATATTTGATTTCAACACAAGGAAACATTTTATAGTAAATGTTATGTTTATAAGTGTTCTGGTTAGTGATTGTTCAGTCAATAGAGGTGATCAAGTAGCAATTAGAAACCATTTGTCACCCAACTGACATATCCCAGTGATTGAATGTTGACCTATGAACCAGGAGGTCACGGTTTGATTCCCAGTCAGGGCACATGTCTGGGTTGCAGGCTCGGTCCTCAGTATGGGATGTGCAGGAGGCAGCCAATCAATGATTCTCTCTCATCATTGATGTTTTTATCTCTCTCTCCCTCTCCCTTCCTCTCTGACATCAATAAAAATATATTTTTTAAAAAGAAAAGAAATTGCTTGTCAGGGCTATGGTAGAGGGTAAACATGAATAATGCTAGACAAGTGCTCTACTCCTTCCAACTTGGGATTCCCTTCTGATTTTCATCTTATGTTTGTAGGTGTTTTGGGTTTTATTTTTATTGTTGACACTATTACAGATGCCCCCATTTCCCCCTTTGCCCACCTCCACCCAGCCCCACCCTCCTTCCTCTGGCCATCACCACACTGTTGTATTTGTGGGTTTTGTTGGTTGGGGGATCTCAGAAGGGAGGGGCTATCAGAATCCCTTGTGGTGTGAAAAGTTCCTCTGGCTGGCTCTGCTGTGTGCCCTACAGCTCCCCGGGATCTGACACTGAACGCCCATAGGAACAAAGACCCCCTGGGCACAGCAGGCCACAGGAAGGAAAGAGTTAAAGAGACCTGCCTCTGCAGGTCCCAGCAGCCCCAGAGGCAGGCAGTCTCTTTGATCCTGCCTCTTAATTGCAGCCTGGCTGCAACAAGGAACTTTAAAGAAAAGAAACAGGGAAACTCTAGAGATAGGGCTTGTTTTGTTTCCTGAGGGGATGGTCTTTGTGGTGGCTGCCAGGAAGCTGATACTTTAGGGTTCAAATGATAGGCTTCCTAAGGGGGCTAATAAATAATCTTTTCTATCAGCTAAGAGGCAGGTGTGAATAGAACCCAGAAACGCCTGGTATCTATGTGTGCCATTTAGTAGGGATGCCAGGCCTTGGCCAAGAGAACAGAACCTAAGGAAGGAGACCCTGGGTTAGTGCAGGAGCCAGCAGAGTGAGGGAAAGAGAGGATGCTTCAGGAGAGGGTCTCAGTAGACATAGATGCAGGTGAGGGAACGAACAACCACATGCCCTTGTGAGAATGGGTGACCCAGGAGAGAGAACACAGCCCTGCACCTGAGGGAAGTTGATGGGAGAAGACAAGGGATTCCTAGGAATTCTCATAGAGGGTAGCAGAGCCACAGCAACACAAGCCATCTAACTCCTGTGCAGGACTCGCCCTTGAAAATGAGTTTTTGCTTATGCTCTCTATCTGAGGTGTCCATAAGATACCAAGCCTCTCCCAGCGTGCACACAGGAAGGGGATTCAAGAGTAAGGAGAAGACCAACCAGTTATAAAGGGGATGATGCTCTAGCCAACCCTGGCCATTTACCATGTCCCGTTGTGAGTAGGGCTCCTAGCTAAAACTGAACTCATGCCTGTGCTATAGGCCAGTAATTGCTTGTTTGTGTTCTATTTAACTATTTAGTGAGTTCTGTTAACAGTGCGGACAAAGGCGGGAGAAGGCTTTCTAAAGCAAACCTCTTTGGTGCTGCAACTCCTAAGTACAGGTCTGGAAAAGGTCTGGAGGTTTAGAGACCACCAACTGGGGTTTCACCCCTGGCTCTGTCACTTGTTCATGTGTGACCTTGGCCAGTAACTCAGCCTCCTTGGACTGTATTTTCTTTGTAAAAAAGGTTTAACTCAGTTGCTGTACATAAAGCTCTCAGCAGAGGGCTTGACATCTAGTAGGCACTCAATAAACCCAATAAACACTTGCTCCCTTTCATTCCTAAAAGGTTATTTGTAAAATCAAAATGCATAAAAATATTGGCCATTTGTGTATGGACTAAATGAGTATCTGGGCAGTGAAGACTTCCTTTAAATCAGCTGGACTCCTGGCTCTGAGAAAGAGGGGGCCTCCTGGGGGACATGGAGGAAAATGAAGAGGGGAGGTAAGACAGGTGGACACAAAACAAGAGGTAAGACTTGTCATTGTCTTCACATTGTAAGACTTTAAAACTAGAATTTTATACTAATGCAATTTAATTGCATACAATACTTGCTCTTAATCTTCATATTCGTTGGAGACAATGAGAGGAGAATTGTATTATCTATATTTCAAGGGAAACATGAGTTTGTTTGAGTTCCCTGAACTCATTCATGGAGGGTGTGGTCTGAAGTAGGCATGTCAGACTCACAGGCTCCAGTTCTGACCACTGTCTAGAGAAAAAAAAAATCTAAAGCTGATTTTGAGCATATGTATTTCATAGGGGGGAATCGATGTCTGGACAGCATGTAAAGAAACACACTAACTTTCTCTGGAGGCAGTAAGCAAATCCCCTGAGCAATTGGTGGAGAGTATGTGTCCATAAGAAGACTGCCATCGCAGGCATGGAGAGACATCCACAGACCAGCTGTCTGCAGCCACACTGTTTGAAACTGCTAAGTCCCTCCCTTCATGCCCTCGACTTCAGAAGCTTTGTTGCAAGGCTCCTGGGATCAGTGACGTCAAGCTTAGCTCCACTCCCAGCCTGAGCAGCTTGAATAGGCCTCCAGTGTTGAGGGAGGTAGGTCCTGGCCCCCAGCCCTAGGGAGCACTGCTTTGAAACCATCTCAAACCCAGTGGGCTAAAGCCATCTATATTTATACTAGCAGAGCCACCGTTGTATTCTAGCCTCTCGATGAGCAGCACCTCCATCATCGGGGAGCTTGCTCGAAATGCAGAATCTTGGCCCCACTCCAGATCTACTAAATCAGAATCAACATTTTTAATTAGATCCCCAAGTGATTTGCTGTGCACCTGAGTCTGAGAAGTGCTCCTCTGGTTTAGTCACAGTATCTGGTATGAGGTCTTCAACCATGTGCACAATGAGGACTTTCTCATTTTTTCAGAGCAGTCCTTATGGCTGGGTTCAACCAAGACATACGAGGTCCAGAAATAAATGAAACCTTAGGTCTTTGAGAATAAGATGATTAGTGTCCAGTTATATCTCCAGTCACTCTGGAATCACTGCCCTCACTGATTACACCCCCAAAATTTATATTTTGAAGTACAGTTGCAGAAGTCTTGATAACTATTGTTTTTAAATGCCTTCTTTTGGTTAATAGTGAAGATTTACTCTGTAAAATGTCAACCATATATAAGAAAGATACAGTTACCAAGTTCTCCTTATCCAGCTAACATTCTGTATCTCTAACCAATATATGGCACGTAACAGTCTTAGTTGCTCACTTTTTGATTGATAGTTTGGCTCTCATGTGGGAATTTGTTTTCCTGATCCTTTGCTAGCTCATATTCTCTTCTAGGCCCCAGCAGTTTTCCCCAAGGCTCATCCTTGGTTAGCTGCCTGTCTTCTTTTATGCTATTTTCTAATGGGAGGTAGTGAGTACCCATGTCTTCAACACAGATGTGTTTCAGTTTACACTCGCAGCCTGGTGTCTAAGCTGTTCTCCATTCCCACATTGTCAAGTGTCTATGGCAGCCGTTCTCAAACTGTGGGTCGCGACCCCTTTGAGTGTTGAACACCCTTTCACAGGGGTCACCTAAGACCATCCTGCATATCAGATATTTACATTACCATTCATAACAGTAGCAACATTACAGTTAGGAAGTAGCAACGAAAATAATTTTATGGCTGGGTCACAACATGAAGAACTGTATTTAAAGGGCCAGAAGGTTGAGAACCACTGGTCTATGGGCTATCCCACTTAGATGACCATATCATTAGGTAAAAACACCATTACCAGAATTCAGAACTCATCTTCACCCTCCCTTTCCCGATCCCATTTCTTCTGATTGGTCCCCTTTTCTATCTACCTCGCCCCCGCCCCTTTTTTATTGGTCAATATTTCTACTGCTAGAAACTCCAATGTTGTTTAGACTCTTCTAGGCTCTTACTAGCTTCTATTATTTTTCCTTTAGGACAGATTTGCCATTTCTCCTCCATTCTCATACAACCATTTGAATCCAACTCCTTCCCACATCATGCCTGGAATATTTCAAAAGGTTTCTGGCTCCTGGCATCTCTGGTTACAAATCTTCTAACCTCTAACCTTATCTTAGAAGTCTTGTCTTACTCCTTATAAGGTATTAGATGTGATGCTGCAGGTAATGCATTTAAACTCCTCCGCGTGGCTCTCCAAGTCTTCCGCATTCCGACTTCCCTGACTCTGCCCAACCTTACTTCCTACTACTGACCAACATTTAATCCCTATTCTCCAAAGTCAAGCGCCACATTGGCCCCTCCATCAGATCATGCTGTTCTTCCTTATCAAGGTGACCTTCATGTCTCTGATTTGATTACTGTACTCTCCAAACCATTTTGATCAAACTCCCCCCCCCCCCACGTTGGGAAAATTACTTTTGAGAAAGAACAATCTTATCAGGCTAGTTACTTATTTACAAATGCTATTATTGCATAACAATACTAATACTTTACATATGTCATCAAACACACGAAAGTTGACATTTTAAAAGTATGAGCTAAGCAACAAATAAGATATAAGTTCAACTATTTCTTTTCCTTGCCTAGAGAATGATCTTGCCCTAGGCTTGGGGTGTAGCTAACCCATTTTAGAAAACCTGATCTCTAGACAAAATAGACCCATTCAGAGGTAGAGGAAGTAGCTCTCCCTCCACGAAGTCTTATCTGCTTCTCCATTCTCTCCAAACAAAGTTCTACTTTCCTGAACTCCCAGAGCATTTAAAATTACAAGTAGCAAAGCGCTGATATAATATATACTTTTTAGTTGATTAATTGAAGCATACATCTAGGATGCCAGAAATTTAAAGATTAAAAAAATAATCCAATATCTTAATTAGAAAACACTACTGTCTTCTCAAAATTGCTTGGTTTGGGCTCCACTCCAGTCTGCAACACCCATTATAAGAAAACTCCAAGTCAGACTGCAGGGTCATTTCACTTAAAGGCAGTTTTGAAGACTAACTTTTCTACTTTTTAGCTAGTGAGATTTTTCACACATACATTTAACCTCACTAAAATTCCACTGTTATTTAATTTATAAAATGGGGACCAGAAGGGAATCTTGTGACCATTAAAAGAGACAAGCATAAAACTAAAATGATATGTGATGAGAAAAAACATTATTGTTATTTTTACACCAGGTACTTATGTATTATAATGTAAACTATATAAAGTACATCTGGAATTTCTAAAGTCATTGACCTCCTACTTCCATTTCCAGCTTTTATTTCCTCCTGCAAGTGAATTATTTTTATTTTCTCAATTTTATTTGCTCAGCTGATAACAGAGTGTCACCTAACTATAGAACTCAGAGGCATGACTGGACCTGAGTTCAAACCCTGGATCTGCCAAGTATTAGCTGTGGGATCATGGGTGTGTTACAGAACCTTTCTGAATTCTACTGGCCTACATTAACTTTGTGGGGATAATAGTAACTTCATGGGGTTCATCTAAGGTTCAAATTACATGAGCTATGTGTATAAAGCATCTAGTTTATAATGCATGCCACTAAAATATTAAGTTGCCCCTGTACCCTCACCCCTTTAGCAGGCTTAAGAGAATTCAATGAGATTCTCTCATGAGCAAATGGAATATTTTGAATTTGAGAACCATTGCTGACTTTGATTTTTCCCCAACCTGCAGGCCATTTGACAACCATTAATGAATTTCACATTCTAGAAACACCTCCCTGCCATCCACAGCCAAACTCACCTTGCTACTGTGGGGCTGGGATGGGGTGTGAAGCCAGTATAGATTTTGTCCCCTGACTCTGCCTGGGCAATCAGAGCTGAAGAAGTGAAGCCAATCAACCTCTTTGCTTGCTCTGCCTGGGCATCTAGGCTGCCTACTGTACTAAGTTATAAATGGACTTGTTGTCCAAGAAAGCATTTGGGGACAGGAAATAGTGACGCGCACACATGTACCAGGGACATTTCTAAGTTATTCCTGTTCTTCAAGTTTAAAGGTAATTCACCACTGGAGAAAAAAATGAATAAAAGTTTTAAAATCCAATTCATAACTCCTCTCCTCCAGGAGATTTGTCTAGTGCACCCTGGAGAGAGGGCTCTAATGTTAGGCCCCTGGTTTCTTACTCCTCTGTTTGAACTGTTAATTGAGATAATGTCTGTGAAAAAGCCCTTTGTAAAGAGTAAGGAGCTACACATATGTTAATTACCCTTCTGGAGACACTGGTGTGCTGACCTATTCTTATCTTGTTTGTAAGTATCTTGTTTCCCCAGCGATTGTGGATTGCGAACTGTTTAGGACCAGGGACCTGGGGTGTTTCCCTTGTCTCCTGCCTCCTCCCTCTGTTTTCTGAGGTGGCTTGCCACCCCCGAAGCTCTTCTGCAGCAACCAGCTTGCTGCAAAAGCTCACAAACGATGGAAGCTGCCCATCTGTCGGCCAAGACCCAGAGCTGAAAAGAATTCTCCAAGCTTGTTAGTAACATCAGGTCTCTTAGCTCTCCCCTAAACGGAGTCCCTTACCTTGCAGCTTGCCTAGACCTAAAGAATACATACTAATTTTGATGTTAGGGTAAAAGGGGGGCAGGGGGGAAGTTAAAAGGGAAATAGATTTTTTTACTTGTAATTATTTTCTTTTTTCCTTTACTGATTAAGGTATTACATATGTGTCCTTATACCCCCATTGCTCCCCCAGCCCCCCACTCCTGTCCTCACCCCCTGATGTCTGTGTTCATTGGTTAGGCTTATATGCATTTAAAGGGGGGGGGGGGGAATGGGTGGTGGAAAGTTTAATCCTCTAGGGTCAGGAGTCAGATTTCCTTACTGGGATTGGAGGGGTGAGATAATTGTATTAGGGTCTTCCCAGGCACCCTGAGGCTCAGAAGTGTGGGAGAGGGTCTAGGATTTCTTTTTGTTGACTGGTGGTTACGGCTTTTTAGTTGATGTGCCCATGCTCAACTTGCTGAGACTGGGTGATTGCTCTCAGCAGCCTTATATATTGGATTTTTAGGGAGACATCCTTCTCATATGTCTACTGCTCATCTTACATCTTTCTATGTTATCTAAACAGCATTTATGCTGAGAAATATAATGGAGGTGAGGAAAGTACATATAGATATTTAAAACTCAAAATTCCTTCTCTTATTCTCCTCCAAACACCAAAATTATCTCAAGCATACAATTAGTGCCTGATTGTTATCAATGTTAAATTAACATTAGTCAGAAAAGTTATTATTAAAGTCTTTGAAACTTACAATTTGTCATCATTTCTTTTTGTCCTTTATTTTGCACACACACAAAATCAGGTCCTGAGTGACTGACTTGTTCTAACCAAGCAGCAAAAGCCAGACGACTCAAGAGGTGTTTAATAAACACTTGTTGACTGATGGGTAGAATATACGGACTGAGATCTCCCAGACAATGCACTCTTTGTCAGAGCATGAAGGTAAGTCGGTGGATCCACTTTTATTACCAAGAGTCCTTGCCATATTAAGGAGAGCAGGACAGCTGGAAACTCATCCATCAACCCTGTGACTCAGGCTCACAAAAGAAACCCTAGGGCCTTGCCTATCACAGGTATTTTCGCTCTAAGCAGCAGAGATGGGAGCAATTGGACTAAACAATGCTGTGTAGCTGGAGGCACAGGCCCGATGCAGACCCAGCCAGGACACCACCCAGGAATCCTTCCTGTGAATATCACCAGAGCCGCAACTAACAGTTCGTATGAGTTAAAAAAAACAAATCCTGAGCTGAGTAAAAGGCAGCAAAACAGTGTTGTAAGTCATCTGCAAAGCCCACCCGAGCCTTCCTGCCTCATTCTTCAGAGAGAAACTGAAGCATGCAATACCAAGTTTTGGGCTCCACACAACTGGGAGCAACTATGGCCATCAGGTTCAGCCAAGCATTCCAGAAAGAATGCCTGGGCACATGACACCTCTCCTTCCCCTTGCAGCCACTTCTTTGCTTTGCTTGCTGGACCTTCGGGTTGGACCTCCCACAGATTTGGTGAAATGAGTTGAGTGACCTTTCCTCTGCTCTGCTCTGCCCCTGGGGTTCCATGCCCTCCAGGCCTGACTTTGGACCCATAGCTTTCCCTAGACTTTGCTACTGACTTTGCCAGCTCTCGGGTACCACTGTACCTGGGAATCTGAACGTCCCCAAACTATGATTTCAACAATCAATATGCCAGCAGTGACACCAACCTTCCCATTAATTAGAATCCTTTACCCCTTGCAGTGTTACCAATTCTCTGTTCATAATATATTTTGTCCTTTTGAAAAATGTAAACAAATCAATATGCCTTCCTTCCAGAGGAGAAAACGCATGCAAGATTGAGCCTCGTCAGTCTACCTTAAAAAATTCTCTTAAGCTCCATATCCAAATCTTCTTTTCCCAATTCTTGCTTGGGATCTTGAGTACCTAATCTGGAATTTCTGTGGTGCTCCCTGAGCACGGGACTGGCTGGTAGCCATGTGATATTGATTTGTTTTCACCATAGCAACAGCAAATTGCAACAACTAGCAGAGAGAAGGCAGGCTGTTAACTGGTAAAGCTGCACAACCAGTATATTCTGCAAGCATATTTTCCTCCTTCCCTCTTATTTGCTCTCTTCTTCATTCTACTTTCACAAATTTAACACAAAGTCAAAGCAAAAAAAATAGCACTAAATGCATTGAGGCACTCCAAAGCCTAAGTGTGAAGTAGTCTGGTGCACACAGCTCCTGGGATATTACATTAGATCAATGGAGGAAATGCAAGCAGCCAAGCTCTGATTTCCTTGCAAATTTTATCTGTTGGTCTAAGAATAAATGTCCCTAAAAAATGTACATGAGCACATAGTAAAGAGAAGGGTTTTGTATATATGTCTATGTATTGTAATACCCTAAGACATTTACCAATAATATTTATCCCTTTGTACTTTAAATAGCTCATTGTGCCAAGAGACAAACAACTTTTTTTTGTTGTTGGTACAAATTCAAGGCCTCTCAAAATGCTAGAATTATGAGGCAAAGTATAGCAAGTATTACTCAATTGTATTAAGAGAGAAGAACAGTGAGGTGGGCACTTGCTCAAGGCTACATAAGCAGTTCAGTTCAAAAGAGGATGCAAACTAGAACCGAGAACTCCAGAGAACTGCAATCTGTTCTAATGGAAATCCTTTCTTCAAGGGCCCCTTATTGGAAACAAGCCACCTCCTGATGTCTGTCCCCAACAATGCCACCTGTGACCCTGGGTTAACACTTGCAGTGTTGGACTGCCCTTCCTTTGGTCCTTTCTGCACCATGACCTGGTGCTCTTTAAATAAAAACAGCAATTCCCACCATCACAGCAGGCCGGGCCGTGAACTTGGTGGCATAACATGGGTCTTGAATAGTGGCTAGGGGGGGAGTGTGGGGGAGTGGGAGCCGGGCCATCGGGACTGTGGCAGTGCTGGGCTGCACCAAAGGGCAGTTGGGCCGTGTTCCGCTACCCGCGGCCTTTTGTCAGTGCAGCCAGAACCCTGCAGAGAACCTGCTCTCACGCACCTGGTCCAAAGGCAGGTAGGAGAAGATGTCCTGTTTATGCGGGAGATCGGTTCAGGGTTTAGAAAGGACGGGCTAAAATATGAAGACATAACTCAAGACCTGCCAAGGGAGAGTTTTAGAATGTCCCTGGCCAGGACATAAAGAAACACTCCTCTCCACCAGCCTGAATAAAAGAACACACAGCAGAAATAGTTGGGAGATGACGTCAGAAGTTCTGGGCTAGTGTCCTGCACTTCTCCTTGAAAGTAAAAACAGTGGGTCTAGAAGAATCTACGTGGCAGTGCCCTTAATGAAATGAGTGCTTCCACGGGTTCTCGTAAAACAGTCAGGAAAACTGGAGAAACTTCATCTTATTTAAAGATTATAAGAACGTCCTCCTTTTTTGTTGTTGTTACTTTATTATCTCCCCAAATGCACCTATGACTCAATTAGCAAATTGCTTTCCACTGAACCTTTGTCTTTTAAAAGATAGCAACGCTTCTGGCTCTCACCGTGGTGGTGGGGGGCAGGCAGGCAAGCTGAATTTTTTTCTTCGCTTCAGTGCTTGCTAACTATTCTAAAAATGTTACACATTTATTGTAAACACATGCTTCTGAGGCCTAACAAAAAGGCACAGTTTCCTCATGCCTGGCAGAAATTGAAAACGGAAAAGGGGAGAAAGAATCCTTTAACAAATATATCCTCCCCTTGTCTTGGGCCAAGCGTGTTATAAATAAATCTTCTCCATTATTTCTCGGTGCTGTTTCTCGGCAAGAAAGTTGATATGGCTCAGCAAAGTGAAAACACAGCTTTAAAAGCTAGCTGCCCTCATTAAATTATTCTGCTGGCTGTGTGTTCTCATTAAAAATGCATAAAGATCAGATAATTGCAGTAAGCATTATTAACCCAGCTTTACTTTTGAATATAATGTTCCACTTTTAAGCTGGAAACAAAGGCTCCATCATGCCAGGAAAAGAAGTGTAAACATTGAACTACAGTATCCAAAACTTGTCAGAAAGCTACCTCTTGCGAGCTTGTTAAAAATGTGCTTTTGAAACCAAATGGAAGCTGTAGCATTAGAGAGCTCGGTGGGTCCCTAATTGCTAACAAATAAATATATTCGGGGGCTAAACATTCAACCAATGGTTATTTAGATGAAGTGTTCTCCCCCTCTCTTAATTACAAGTATATTTTCACATCATAGGATCCGTGTAAACTTTATTTATTCAGGAGCTAACTAAGGCAGTATGAAATTTCCTATAACAACAACAAAAAAGAACGCTCCCAAGAATTCATTTGTGTGTGTGTGTGTGTGTGTGTGTGTGTGTGTGTAATAATAAATGGATCTAGTCTTTGAATAAATACTCGTCTTATGCCACATTGCCAAACAGGCGGCATAGATTCAAGCTTTGCCATTTCTTTTTCTCAAATCAAAATGTTACGTAAAACTCCAGGGTCCCCTGCAAGTATTACATTCGAATCAGTGGAATCCAGTTTCCCTGGCTCCCCGAAGCCACACACATGGAATGCAGCATACTGCAGCAAACTCTTTAAACATTCAAAAAAAAAGAGAGAGAGAAAGAGAAGAAGAAGAGGAGGAGGAGGAGGAGGAGGTGTGGGGGATGATTCTCCTACCTTGTTTAGCTCTGCCTCTCCTTCCCTTTTACAGTAATCCCAGGAACATCTGGGAGTATCCAGTGGCCCAGGCTTCTCCCCGGCATCCTGAGGAAGAAATTTCCATGTAAATAGTTCTCCTTCCCTGTTTATTGTACTCTGAGAGCCGTCTGCCTTCGCTGGAAAATTTTGCCTTCAGATGATGAAGCAAAGACAGTCTAAACTCTGTTGCTGTAAGCTGCAGCCCTCCCTTCCGACAAATCCCTCCCAGCTGTAGGCAGCCAATCCCCAGCCAGTTCGTCAGCCCTACTCGTCTGAAACTGGCCCTAATAGGATGACTGACACAGCAACACAGCACTTGCAGTGTGTGAAAACAGTGCATCCATACTGATGAAAGAGGAATTTCCCTCTCAGAAGAAAGCAATCATAGCACCCAGACAAAGTGGCACATAATTGGCAGAGCAGAGCGAGGGGTAGCTCGAGAAAACACCCTTGAAGACAGCCAGCCCGAAGCTTGTGGCTGCCCTGGGAATACTTTGAAAAGACAAAACTCTGCAGATCCCAAAGAAATCCAGGTTGTACATGAAACTGAAGTCATTATCCCATTTGACAAAGCATATGTTTTTAAAAGGAAAAACAATTCAATGTCTGCCATGGAAAATTAATACCTTACAAAACATTTACACATGATTTCCATTAGTGAGGAAGAATGTGTTAGCCCAAGTGCATATTCAAAGTCAAAACATGCGTATACCCTCACACAGTTTTCCTGTATAACATCTGTTATTGCAGTGGTTAATTACTGTAGCCCATATATCTTTCATCTAAGTTTTCAGACCACTGGAGACTTTAAATAGGGAATTCTGAACAATGAAATTGATATCTACACACTACCCTTTTGTGTTCCTGGCAGGCACCCCTGAGATGATTGCATGTGCTTTAACCGAACCCTAAAGTATTGTATTAAGAGAGAAGAAACATTGAGGTGGGCGCTTGCTCAAGGCTATATAAGCAGTTCAGTTTGATGCCTTATGTATCAGTAGATAAATCCTTTGCATGGGCTCATATCATCCTTAAGGAAGTTTTGACTGCACAAAGGTGTTTACTGCTGAACACACATGGCAAATGAGGCACCATCAGGTGCCACTCCACAAAGGACATTCTAGAAGTGCTGAAGTTCCCCGAGATGAAACCAGAAAAGAGAAATAGAAAGATTAGTAAGGGTTATTTATCTCTCTCCCCCCCCCCCCGCCCCAAGTCAACAGTACTCCTCATGCTTTGAAGAAGAAAACATACGGCATTTGGAAAGCATAAAAAGCATACATGTTCCTTTCAGTAAACACAACATTTTAAAAAATTGTGTCATGATTACATGATTAGACCAAGGCAGGAACAAAGCTCCATTCATCTGAAAGCTTGAGCCTAATGCACTGTTGTTTATGAACAACTATTGGGTGCATCTGTAATGAAGTTATACTTGGGGTGAAATGTAATGATTTCTTTTGATTTTGCCAATTCTGTTTTACAAACACAAGGTTTCAGATGATTTTAGGCTATTTTCCACTCAATGCTTTATTCCACTTGAGTCTTATAATCTTTTTCATCACAATGTAAATCTATCATATATCATAACTTGCGGGTCTTTGTCTACTATAATTTTCCTGGAAATTTAAATGATCTCTGTGGATCAAACATCATACTACATGCCAGTGAATGATCACAGTATATGAATCTCTTTTTCCTGACCTCCCTGACTCTGACTTTGAAACTAACATTCTCTTCATTTTGCTCCTGAAATTTTAGTCATTTTTGATTCATTCTCCTACTTTTGTCCAACAAAAGGAAATTTCATTGTGTTTTCTTTAGCTAGTCCAGAACTCTGACATATTACCTGGATGATAGTGTTTAGAAGCCAACACTAAAACGCTGGCTTCTGGGACTCAAACCTCCCCATGTTCAAGCCCCCTTGTTGCCAGACAGGTTTCCCTGAAATGTAAAGTCATGTTCCTTTCATATTCACACTCTTCTCTCTATAAAATCTGAATTACAGAATTTCAAGATCCTTCATAATCCTCCCCGTCCCTTTCTACTCAACTTCTTCCATGCTGTTTTCTTATGTGAGCTTTCTAATGGAGTCATACAAGTTTCTCCAGGACCTGGCTCTGACATTCCATCCCCAGACCTGACTCTCAAGAGCTTCACTGAAAAAAATCTTACCCAACCTTTAAATCTCAGCATGCCTCCTTTTTCTTCTGTGTGGCTTTCCTGTTCATATTGTCTTCCCTGATGTTCTTCTCCTTTGAAAGCATTCTGAACTATTCATCCTATCAGACTATTTTACCCTTAATGATGAGTTGATCTTCCCATCTCAAAAGGCTAGGTTTGTGTAGCACATTAAGATAATGTATGTAAAACATCTACACAGTGGCTGGCTATGATAAATGCTCACTAAATGATGGCTTTTGTTAACTTCATTTAGCAAAATGCCACGCACAAACTTGTTGATTTAATGATTCTTATCTCACCAATTGGTATCATACACATCCAATTGCACAAGACAAAAACTTGGCAGTTATTCTTGACCCTCCTCCTGAAACCATCATAGAAATTCCATTATCAAAGCCATATTTATCACCTAAATATTTAAAAAGGTTTTACTTTGCTCCATTTCTACCAATGCACCTTTAACCAAGCTATCAGAGTCTTGCACCATGAATACTGAAACAACCTCTTTGTTAGTCTCCTGTATATATCCTTGACCCCTTCAATGCCTTTTCTATATTTCAGCCAGGATAAATATTGCAAAATAGAATTCTGATTATTCCAAACTCCCTTGCTTAAAACCTTTGTTATATATTGAACTGTATCCCTTAAAATTCATATGTCAAAGCCCCTAAGTCCCAATGTGACGATATTTGGAGATGGGGCCTAGGGGAGGTAATTAGATCATGAGGATGGGGCCCTCATGAAGGGGTTAGTGCCCTTATGAGAAAATACATCAGGCAGATCATTTCTGCCTCTTTCAGTCAGGCAGGGACACAGCAAGAAGGCAATCATGTACAAACCAGGAAGAGAGGCTCCTTTGCATAGTTCATCATCTTCTTGACACTTGACACTTAAAATCATCAGGCCAGAACCTGAACATGCTGGTCTGCTGATTTCAGACTTCCAGCCTCCAGAACTATATGCAAATAAATTTCTGCTATTTAAGCCATTGACATTTTATTATGGCGGCTTGAACTAACTAAACTAAACATTAAATATCATTGAGTTGCTCTTTTAGGAAAGAGATAAAAGTTTTCAATATGGCCTAGAAGGTCCTTTCTATCCAGCCTCTGCTTAATCAGAGGCCATTTCTTCAGGGAACTTTTTCCTGACCCCCAAGATGAGTTCAGAGGAAATCTGATGTTTCTCTCACAGCCCTTTACACTCTAGAGCAGTGCTTCTCAAATTTAATGCACATGCAAATCCCCCAGAGATCTTATTATAATGCACAATCTATCTCAGTAGTTATTGGGTGATACTGAGATTCTGCTTTGCTAACAAGCTCCCCAGTGATGCTGATGCTGCTGGTCCATAGACAGCTCTTTGAGTAGCAAGATTTTGTAACTGTTGATCACTTCATAGAACTTTTTACAGGGCATGACAATACATTTCTTTGGTTAATTACTTACGATCTACTTTCTCAACCAGATTGTCAGCATCAGAAGTCACCACTGTCTCTCCAGCATTGAACCTGGTATGTGCCTGGCCCATGAGAGGAGATTCTCAACAATAAATGTGTGTCGAATTCATGAATTGATTAATACAGCATACTGTAGATGCAAGTTGCGCTTTTGCCCCTCTTCTTCCCCATCTTCTTCTTCCTCCTTCTTCTCTTCCCTCTTCCTTCCTTCTCCTTCTCCTTCTTTTTCTGCTTCTTGCTGTATCTTAATATGGAAAGCCTCAAAACTCTGGGGGGAAAATAATGTTTACTGAGATCATAATATACTAAATAGGAAAGAGAATGGTTGAGAAACCAAACATAGAACAAGTGTTAAGAAGATGATGAACTATGTAAAGGAGGTGGCCAAAAAAATTAAAAGACAACAACTTTGAATACTTTAAGCAATAAAAAAAAGACAACAACTTTGGTTTTGTCCAATAGAAGTTGTCAATTATTTTCTACAGGTAGATGGACTCAAGATCTATAACTTCATCCGTTTCTCTTGATCTCTAGGCCCAATTATTCATAAAATGTACCAGAGATAAATAATTTTCAACATGCCCCAAACTAAAATCATTTCTATTTTATTGAATTACATTTATCTTGTGTTTCCCATTTCCATGAATGGAAACTACCATATTTATTGTCTATTGTTCTCTCACCACCAACATTCAAATACCCCCAAATTTTATAAATTCTTACACCTCAAATCCATCTAATTTTCTCCAGGTTCGCTGTTGTGTCCCCAATTCAGGTTCCCACCACCTTTTGTCTCTTCTTCACTTCTCTGCTTTCATTCAATCTTGCCCCTAACTTTTCACTCTATCCACTACACTGCAGCCAAACTGATATTTAAAAAATACAAATCTTATAATGCCATTATCTACATAAAATGACTCCCCATTATTGTCAGAATAAATCCCTAGATTTAAGTATATTTTCTCACCACTTCTGCTGAATTCACTTCCATCCTACTTCACACCCAGCATTAAAATTAATTTTAATCATTAGAATGTGTTATGTTCTTTATACTTTAGAGTCTGGAATCTTTCTGCATGAAACATATTTTATTACTTTCATACCCATCTAACCTCTTTCTATCAGGCAGTACTCAATGCACACACCATGTTTTGCAGGAAGACTTCCATGACTACCATGACTTCCCTGGCATCTTAACATTTTATTCATCATAGCAATTGTCACAGTCTAGATTGTAAATATGTTATATTTGTTTATGTACCTCACTAATCTCTCTGAGAGAAGTCACCATGTGTTTCTTGCTCTTCAGTTTATCCCCAGCACCTAAAGTATGCAGTGATATAATAGCAGATGCTTATGAAATATCTGTTGAATGGTTAAATAGATAAACTTGAAAATAAAACTAGTAATGAAGTGGCAAAAACAAATTCATGGCTCAACAAAAAAATTGATAGTTAAGCCATAGAGACAATGGATTTTTACACACACACACTCACACACTCACACACACATACACACACACACCCTACAGAAGGGAAAGAAGAAATAATATAAAAGCCAAAAGGCACAATGCAGTTATGCTATCATCTCCTTTATTAGATATACCAAACTTGGCAAGCTTATAGGCAAGAGGAAAATTAATCTCTGGTGATGTTTAAAATGGAGGTGATTTACATAGAAACAAAGTTTTCTTTCAAGTGGAAAATGATAGGTGTCCCAGAATAGATGGAAGGTTGCCCATCCAGAAGAGATGGCTAGAAAGTAAAAGAAGATTGTTTACAGCAAGAGAGAAATGAGACAAGAGGGCAAGTTACAGGTGGCCTTGGCCTCTGACAATTTAGTCTTAGGGTGCATTTCTCTCTCAGTGTAATATGTCTAGCCTATACTTACCCACTTAGTCCTTTAGTGTATACTGTTTTTTTATTTTCCCCTTGTTGTTTTATGTATAAACCTTATGGAAGTCCCTTGAAGGCATTTACGACACATTAAAGTCTTAGTGTAGCCTCCACAGCACCTAGCATGGAGCAGTGCTGAATTAAATTTGGTTGATGGGTTTTCATTTAGGATTCTGGAGAAAATTTGCATCCTGTAAAAGAGACTGGTAATTTATTTTTAATGTGTGGTTATTGAAAATGTAGTAGGGAATAGAAATTGGTTTTATAATTGTCAGGAAAAACAGTAACCATGTTTTCAATGGAATTAATCACAAGAAAGGTCAACTGGTTTTTACATTTTCTCTGTTGGTCCAAGGGCAGATGATTCTGGGAAAAATTAGGACCAACATTTCTGGGTTAAGGAAAATGGAATGAAATAAATTGCATAAAGCATGTACATGAAATAATGTTTCAGAAATACTTCACATAGAGCATGGCACATAAATGCTCGATATATGTTAGCTGCTACCATGAATACTAGTGTTATTTCCATCATCGTTCTTAGGTTCTAAAATTCTAATGAGATTTTACTGAAGAGTGATTACTACTATGTCAAAACAGTGATAATGGACTAAAGTAGAGATTTCCACACTCTCTTGGCTTGTGGCCCTCTTGATGTTTAGTATTTCTTTTTTCACAATGCTTTTAGGCCAAAAGAAATAACTGCTCTATTTATTAAATAATTATATTCTAACAACCTAGTGTTTATATTTTAACAATGCAGTAGCTGTTTGAAAAGTTAATATGAAATGTTTGAAAGAAAAACAATATTTTTATTTCATTTGAAATAACCCTCATTAGTTATTAATGGATTGTGGTTGCCTATCAGGGTCTGCATACAATTCTCAAAGCTTGAAATCAGAGTGGAACCACTTCTCTCATTTCCTGCTCCACATTGATTTTTGTATAGTACTTGCTTTTCATCTTAGCGACTGCTGAAAATCCATCTTTGCAGAGATACATGATATTATTCAAAGGAATGTAGTGTGATTCTAATTCTGAAAGTGAATTACTTTGAATTAGTAGTTTGCAAGTGTCTGACAAATGTTGAAAATTACTGTGTTTCCCCTGGAAATATAAAATGTCCAATGGAACCCCTGTGAATTCGCTGTTGTTTCCCAGGGTGACTGATGGCACAGTTTGGGAACCATAACCCTAGGCAAGGGTCCTAACATGTTGGTCAATCTCAACTATCGCATTCTTTCTGGAGTAATAGTTGCCTTTCAAGCCTCCTGTCCTGAGGCCCAAAGGCATTTGAAATTGCAGAGAGATCAGGTCAGAGGGTCCTGGACATGTCCAGCCCTGAAACTGAGATCAGATGAAGAGAAGATTCTGAGATATGAGTAAGTTTATGGACCTTAAGAATTTCAGATGTTTGTGGGCCAAAAAGAGAAGAATGTGAAGAGACAAAGAGGATTCTTATGCTGCCCACTGTTCATGGAAGGGGAACTTGCCAGTGACCATTTGCCTTTCAAAATGGTGGATTTTGAAAAAAGTGCAAAGAGGAAGAAAGGAGTCCTTTGTGATTATTCGTCTCATTAAGACCATACATATCTTTGCAGTTCACTGTTCTCGTAGCCTAGTTGGCAGATGATCATGCTCTCCTCATATTTACTCTTGTTTTCACTGTAATTTGACCCTTCAACTATAATAAAGAATGAGTATCTTTAGACCCTGTCTCCATCTCCTTATATTAAAGTAGTGTTTCTAACAGAGAAGTGACTCCTCCAAACCTGAAATGTTGAGGAAGTTGGCATGCCCTGCCTCCTGCTGGATTATTTAGAGGACTTTTCCATCTATTATCACCTGCCCGTCTTCAGAATGAGGAGCTGAGCTGGCAGGGGTCCAGTAGTAATTGGATGGAGAGAGATTCAATCACCTTGCTCTACTTTTCCTTTCTTTTCCATAATACCCACCACCTGGTGTATAATCCACCTGATGATTAATTTTTGCTGTCTGTTTCCTCCTCTAGAATGTAAACAGCCCAATGGTCAGGAAGCTTTTTTGTTTTGTTGATATTCCAAGTGCCTATTGCAGTACCTGGCACATGGGACTGATGATAAATATTTGTTACATAAGTGATCAAAATGTGGGAAGACTGGAATATGATACTGGATGAGTAGAAAATTGTGTTTGAGGCATAAAGGCAAGCATCAAAGCTGGAGTGGCGCCTCCTCAGGGGCTTCCAAGGGTCATCAGAACCATGTTCGTGCAAACCAGGAGAGAATAAAAAAAAAAAAAAAAACACCCGTTGAGAGTGCAACTTTGGTGCCAGCTGATAGTATGTCAATGAGCAGCCCAGATCTCTGGCAAGGGTCTTCCATGGAATGGGAATAACCTCTTTTTCAAAAAGTTCCAAAGTGGGTAGGTTTGGGGAAAAAAAGATGATCTTGGTGAGATCATAGGCAAGCCTCAGTAATAGTGGGAGTATGTGAGCTCACGGACTAGGAAATACACTGTCATCTCGAGGGACCGCATGAGCTAGATGTGGGAAATAAAGTATGGCATGTGTGTATGGTAAATGCAGCTCTGATTACAAACTTGCATTTAAACAGTGAATGCAACTGGTTTTGATTTACTGCGATGGAAGTTTCCTTGGTATGCTCTTTTCAATACTCTCGTTCCCACCTCCATCTCTTTTTGTTTCTCCCAGGATTGCCATTCTACCTAGATCCACTTTATTACTGATCTGACGAGGATATATATTGGTCCCAGCTCACACATGGAAAGTATGAAGATGAGTAAGACACAGACCTGACCCGGAGGAGCTTGAAGAATTACACAGTGATCCCAAAGGTGAGATCTACGGACATTAGTCTCAAAGTGTTCCTGAGGAAAAGGAACCACAGGAAAGTAAGTTCAGGAAAGGTTGAAATAAACAATCAAACATGTGCTTTTACCAAAGGACTTTCAGAGCTTTTATTCTGAGAATGCGCTTTGTGAATCTCCAAACAGAGTTTGTCATGTTTAAAGAATTAATGTTAACCCTAGACCTTTTTATTTAAACAACACCTAACTAATATGTTGTTCTGGGGGGTGCATTTTGGGAAATACTGGCCCAGATAAGTCCTTTTTGTTCTTCTTTCTTATTCTTTGGACCATGTCTATATACGCTTACCTCATACAACTTGTATCTGATGCCATATCTTCCTGCTTTATCAAGGTCTTCAAGATTGCCAAACTTTTGTGTCATCTACCATTGACCACTTCAATGCTACTTTATATTCACTTATTGGGACCACAGTTACCTGAAGTCCTTGTGGCCCCAGAGTATCTTTGCTGGACCAGTTCTTCAATGCCTTCCTACTCGGTCAAATGTGGGACACCATTTTCCCAGGTTTTCCTGGCCAGCAGAGGGTCCCTGGTGGCTGTACAGGGACCTATAGGCATACCTACCCTTCTGTATCTTAACCCTTTCTAAATTCTATATTTCAACAAAAACATCAATTTCTGGGGGAAAAATATGTCACTCATCTTTTTCCTGTACCACATGTCACTCTTGAAAGTTCCCATAGTCCTGGGGGTGAAGTGGGGGAGGAGACTATTTATTAAACATTTCCATAGCAATTGCTATGTGCCAAGTACAGCACTGTGAAAAACATGCTCTTATTATTCTAACCTTACACATGGGAAAAGTTCCCTGAGTGCTTAAGTAACCTTTCTGAGGCTCACACTAGCCAGTGGCGGAGCCCATTTGGCCTGGCAGGCTGGCTTCTGAGTCCATTTTCCTTACCACTATATCACATTGGCTCTAAAATACAAATTATACAATAAATTAGAAGGTGTTGCTTGTTCAGGAAAAAAAGAAAAAGAAAACGGGAAAGTAGGACACAGTAATGGGGATCAGATGATCTGAGATGGAGTTGGGAGGAGGTATAGTCGTGTAGGCAGGACAGGGAGGGCTCCTTGAAAAGGAAATCTTAGAGCAGAGCTTTGCAGAGGTGAGGAAGCTCATTATGGGATCATTGGAGAAGCATGTTACAAGCAGAGATGCAAACCCCAGGGAGAACTCTGGTAGATGCTCATGTGGGAGGGACTTCTGTGTCTAACAGCACTGGCCTCCAATTTCTTGCTGAGTTCCACCTCTTGTTTGTTTAATAGTGTTTCTTGACTATGTCCTATTCTCTCGTTATTAATGGCATCATCCATGATTCAGTCAACAACCATAAAGTGACTACTTCTGTCTTCAAACCCAGGCCTGCCCTTGCTGCCTTCCCTCTGTCAATAATCATAAGGTGACAATTTTGTTATTATTTCTAGATCTTTCCCTATCTCCCTTTTCACTAAATTCAAAATACTCCTATTTTCAGGTTGCCTCATCAAACTATCTCATTCTGACCTCCAATTAGATCTCAGTATATATTCTTTATACATTAAATTTTCAAACTTACATAAAACATTCTGAATTTTCCTCCTATACCATGTGGTTTTATAATAAAATTTTAATCTTTATTTTAAAAATAATTTATGCAAAGAGAAAGCATCTGGCTTTGTTATAACTGCTGCAGGAAAAGGATCATGTCATAGATGCATTCCTTACCAGAAATGGGCAATCACTTAGCCTTCCATCTGGATTGGAGAGAAAAGCAGATTCACCTTAGCAACAGCATTCTGATGCTGATGTCATCACCTTAATATCATTTTGGTCTCATGTCACTGTGTTCTTTCTCTAAAATCTCAAACCTTTAAAATCTCAAAGCTTTATGGATTTCTGCATTTAAAAGGCTTAAAAAAGGAAAGAAAGAACTATATTTAAATATTCATTGAGTCATCATAATCTTGAACTTTGTTAGCAGGTCTCTCTTTTACAGCAAAACAAAATGAGAAATGTTTTCCCATGCACCCCAATTATTGCTAGAGCCT
This sequence comes from Murina feae, assembly GCA_004026665.1. Taxonomy (NCBI): domain Eukaryota; kingdom Metazoa; phylum Chordata; class Mammalia; order Chiroptera; family Vespertilionidae; genus Murina; species Murina feae. The sequence goes on along the minus strand of PVJC01002345.1, from coordinate 40,080 downwards.
TGCCTGTACACTTAACATCTCCCAGGTTGTTGTCCACAAGCTCCTTCTCTGTGCCCTGAACCCATTGGGTTACCAGCCTCCCCAACAAGCCTGATCACTTACACATGTAATTATTTTAGCCTGCAAAGCAGTCCAGACCTGGGGTGATTATGGTGAGATTATGATCATGGACCCTAGAGCTTGAAGAAATCTTCATCTAGATTCTAGTCCCTTATTTAAAGGTGCAGAAACAGACAGAAGCATGATGCTTGCCTTTTATTAAAGACAGGAAAGCCCAAACCGGTTTGGCTCAGTGGATAGAGTGTTGGCCTGTGGACTGAAAGGTCCCAGGTTCAATTCTGGTTGGGGGCATGTACCTTGGTTGCGGGCACATACCCAATAGGGGGTGTGCAGGAGGCACCTTATCGATGTTTCTCTCTCATCGATGTTTCTAGCTCTCTGTCCCTTTCCCTTCCTCTCTGTAAAAAAAAAAAAAAAAAAAAATCAATAAAATATATATTTTTTAAAAAAGACAGGAGTTTAACCATCTGGGAGTTTGTGGTTCTTCAACATCTCAGTGAGGATTTTCACACAGGGTCAGATCATGTGTCAACTGTTCCATCTCCTCCCAACTCCTGCTCCTTGCCCTTCGCCCCTCCCTATGGTTTCTTCCATATACAAACCAAGCTGCTGAACCATAGCAGTCAGAAATCCCTCCTGCACCAGAAAGTAGACCAAGACTCCTCCACTTAGAAGTTGAAATACCAGCTTTGGTCTCAAATAATATTTAAAAATTCACAGTGGCATAGAATTGTTTAACTTGTATTTATTTATAGTAATAAATATTTGTATATATTTACAGGAAAAATTCACTATCAATGAAAAGATATATATAATCTCACTGGCAAAATTGGTTTCTCAGCTTTCAAAACTGCAAGCTATGCCACAAGGACAAAGACTTCCTCCATAAGTTTTCAGCACATGAACGGTCGTGTTCTAAAAGTAATTTCAAAAGTTCTCAAATTGCCAGAACCCTGACTAAGAAGTACAGATGATATTTTTAATAATCTTAAAGTTATTTTTAACATAATTAAGCGTTTATAACTCTGCCTTATATATACTTTGAGTTATATAATACCACTGAGCTAATAATTTGGACCACACTTTAAAAAATTTTCTAGTCTCAAGATTTCACATTTGACTGTAATGAGGAAATTGCCTTTTGGTTAGAAACCAATATCTTCCTTTTAAAGCATTTTTTAAATATTGAAAATAGCAAAACAAAAGCTTTCCAAACTTCTAGGAAAATATAAATATTATCAAATGGATAATTAGAACACATTTTTTTTTCATACCGAATTAACTAATAAGTACTTATTGCCCCAATTAGACTGATACCCAAATATGAGTTGTCATTGTTCTCAGAGGAGACAAAAGGGTCGCCTAATTTATCTTTATGTCTTCAATATTGGAAAGATTATCATTGAACACTTATTTTGATTATCATTGCACACTCTTTTTTGAAAAGCACTTCACACTCATATTCAATCTGGAAGATAACTTCCTTTTCTTTTTCCAAGTAGAAGCACAGGAGGTTGAAGACTTCATCCTGGGTCTCTAAAGAACCTAATGGCTGAGGTAAATAATGGATCCAGATTCTGTGTAAAATTTAGGTTCCTTGGTACACAAACATTCAGACACAGTCTAATCGTGAAACTGAGCAAAGATTCATACTCAATTGACATGTTTTAGCAGGGAGTTGGCAAGTGAAATTTGGGTGGGTTTTCCTGTTCACATAGAAGAAAATAACAAGGGAAGAGATTGTCTTGGAAACATGGACGTATAGAAAACTTCCTGAAATGGTCTAAAGGAAATATAGAAGTTTAATTTAAAAATTCATAATTACCCACATTGGTATTTTTGAATTCATATCTTGGGTGTTTTTAGCTGTTGGGTGGCCTGTTTGATTTTTTTTTTTTTGCCTCTGTATTTAAGAGCTCTGCTTAATGGACAAACCATCTACAGCCTGACAGAACAAAATAATACTTTGTCAGAACACATTTTCAGTGAGTTTACTTAGTCCCTAAGGTTAATGTCCAGGGAGGTTGTGGTGGCAAATATGCAGGACTTTATTCCGGTTGTAGCCCACAATTTACAGTCACTATATATATATATATTTTTTTTTTCTTTTTTTTTTCCAGAGAGGAAGGGAGAGAAAGATAGAAACCTCAATGATGAGAGAGAAGCATTAATTGTCTGGCCCTGCATGCTCCCTACTGAGGGCCAAGCCCTCAACCTGGGCATGTGCCTTTGACTGAAATTGAACCTGAGTCCCTTTAGTCCACAGGCCAATGCTCTAACCACTGAGCAACCGGCTAGGGCTATAGTCACCATTCTTGAAATATGTGCATCCCTGGAGTTGTATGGTAGCTACCTCCTCAACCACACAGTTCTCCCCAGTTAACATCTTCAGATTAGGATTGGGGTGAACACCCAAGATATGAATTAAAAAATACCAATGTGGGTAATTATGAATTTTTAAATAGGGACTAGTCACAGGTCTACCACTTTTAGATCATCTTTGTTTCTCCTCTGTCTCTTTTCTTCTGTAAATCTTGACTTCATTCCCTTAAATCGTTCTCAAGTTCCTGAACCATATCCTAAATGAGACTTCACTACAGTGCCTCTAATAGCCTGAGGACTAGTACCTGGGGTTTCTATATCTCAGGAGATTGATAAGATAAAGCCATAAATCAGCTGTTATTTTAGAGTTTTAGGAACAATCTAGTTCTGTTGCACAAGCTGGGCCAGGCTACAGCTTCCTCAAAAGGCTCCAGTTCAGGCTCTACAAAGGAATCAGAGGTATGTGGCTAGTCTCGTTGTCCCACTCCCTATATCACAGAAACAATTCCAAGCATTGAATCCTACTGGTGGCCAAAACTTTCCCCAGTTTTTTTCTACTAAATTACTGGTCCTTCAAGGTGACCTGGGGAAATAAAGAAGGGTTCCATCCTTTTAGACGTGTTTGAGAAACACCTCACTAACAGACTCACAGAGTATATTATAAAAGTTCTGCAAAAAATATACCTGTTTAATTTTATCCCCCAAATTATTTTTCTTTTCTTTTCTTCCTCAAACTAATTTATTTATTTTTGGTAACTCCTATTAATATCAACACGCACTTTAGGAAATGCAAATCCAAAGAAAAACAAGTTCTGTAAACAATGCTTCTCTACATGATTTAGGACTCTTCCTCGATCTCGCCCTCATTGGTTAGCTAGTTGTTTTTTTTTTTTAATTACATAAAGTTTTACAAAGATTGGTACATATATCTCTTTTTCCCCCTGCCCTTCCCCCAGCCTCCCCTACCCCCCAGTGTTTTGTGTCCATTAGTTATGCTTAAATGCACCAAAGTCCCTTGGCTGATCTGTTACCCCCCCCCCCAATGTTCCTGTCCTTGTTGCTGTAATTTGACAGTCTGTTTGATGCTGCTCTGCCTCTGTATCCATTTTTGTTCACCAGTTTATAATGGTTATTATTATCCATAGATGAGTGGGAATATATCCTAAGAAACCAGAAACACCAATCAGAAAGGACATATGCATCCCTATGTTCATAGCAGCACAATTTACCATAGCTAAAATTTGGAAACAGCCTAAGTGCCCATCAGCAGATGAATGGATTAGAAAACTGTGGTACATCTACACAATGGAATACTATGCTGCTGTAAAAAGGAAGGAGTTCTTAGCATT
>PVJC01002345.1:0-36249 GCA_004026665.1 Murina feae | reverse complement strand
TGGTTAGCTAGTTTGTAGCAACCATAATATCAAGCACAACCTTGACCATTTATAGATTTTCCCAAGCATTTCACAGGTTTTCACTGTGTAATGAATTGAGGTTCTCAATGGCCTGCTTGCAGGAAAGAAAAGGAGCACAGGGGCTAGGGAGCAAAGGAAATGGAGCTACAGATGGATGGCAAAGGGACTCAGGAAGGTAAGCCTGTTACCTGGCCTTGCTTTATGAAATCTAACTTACATTTTGAGAAACTGAGACTTAGACAAGTTAAATAACTTGCTCTATTTCACACTACTAGTTTGGTGCACAGATTTAACCTGAACCCATATTGTTAACTCCAAATCCACGCTCTCATTTCATTACTTTTGGCATAATATGCACTATTATTGACGTTGCTGCTATCGAAAGGTATCATGGTATAGTGGTTGAGTGCAGATTCCAACAAGCTCTCAAGTTCAAGTCCCATCTCTCCCACTGATCAGCAGGTGTGCGCTTTGCATGTGGTCCCCTGTGCCTAGGACTCCTCATCTCTCTAGTGGGGACTAGTAATCCTCATAGAACTGTTTAAAGGATCAAAGGAACTGGTGTTCAGGAAATATTTTGAATGCTCCCTGTCAACATTCAAATAAATACTCAATAGATATTGCTAGTTGTTTTTATTTTTACTACTCATAGCTTAATTCTCACATTTTACAACTTTCACAGCCAAGGCCAAGTTATTAACTGTCAGAAACAAATTAAATCAAACATATAACCTCCTTCCCTTCCTTTCCTATAAAGCTCAAGGAGGACTAAGAGATCTTAATACGTGAACAATCACATACTTACCAAGCGGACTGTGTGATATCCTCAGCCCCTGTGTGGTGAGTGAGGACTGAAAGAACTGAGCATGGAAGTGCTCCAAGGCTCAACATTGTATGAATCACAATTCAGAGATAGGGTTGAATTTTGCTGGGCCAAATGCGTTCTTGCTGATTCATTCCTGTGAAGATAGCTGAGAGGGACAGGGGATGTTTACTGCGAGCTAAAGCCCTGCTCTAACTCATTGGCTTTTACATTGATTGATCTAATAGCCTTGGTCTATAATTTCAAAAATAACTCAGTGTTTTGTGTGTGTGTGTGTTTTTCATAAACAGCAGAAAAGCTGTGGATACTTTCCTGATGGGGTAGAGTGAGCACTTTACATGGGTTAGAAACCAAGGAAAATAGTGGAAACTACTTTCTAACATTTCTTCTCCCTTTGTGTTGTCTTTTGTCTTAAGACTTTTGATTAAACTTAGAATTAAAATTTAACATTGTAGTGCATTTAATACATCAATGTATTTTGATGACATATTGCTGCAGCAGAGAGATGAATTTTGTATTCTATTCGGGTCAGCTATGTAAATCAACCACATTAATGAGCTTTATTAAATCATCTTAGTAAAAGCTCCACTGTCTTAACTATTTACTTAAATCCCATCCAACAAAAAACAGCTGTCACTTCCTGACAAATCTTATTCTGAGTGAGAATTTTCTTCTTACGAGAGGAAAATTGATATGCTGTAATCCAACAGAAATGTCATATTTAGAATCTTTTAAAAGGATACTCTTATAAAATGTGAGACTTATAGATCCTAACTTACTGTTAAGAAAGAACACTGGTGAAGGAAAGAGTTCAAGGAGACCACTGTTTCTGTTGTTTACTTTATATGCAGAACATTACTCTGTGGATACCAGGGAACTATTTTATGTACAACTGTGCTGACTTGGGGACTCAAAGTCTGGAAGTTTTGAGGAAACAGGCTGAAGGCTGTTGAGTTCCAACCCCCTTCCTACTCCTTCAGAAGAAAAGATTTCCTAAACAAGTTGGTAATTCATTGAACTGCTACATAATTTTTTAAGTTGTTCAACCTTCTTAAGGAACTATATATTTTTGCTTCCTTGAGCAGTAAATGTAAGCAGTGTATGTAAATAAATGCTTCCACAATAAATGAGCTTTATGTGTTCAAGGAAACAAAGCTAAGATTTCCTCTTATTGGTACTATTTTAACATCTTGAGCTGTTTTCTAAGTACTTTTCAAAAGTTCATAGAACTTCGCAAAATTGTCTTTTTTTGAATATATTTTTTACATATAAAAACGAATGTTTTATTACTTCAGATGAACTTTTTTCTAATACATTTAATAACTAGCCAAGTCACTAAATTCAAACACAGACCTTAAAACGCCCTACAGACAAGCTCTGGGACCCTATAACCAACTACAGCCCTCACCCCGTCTGTGTGTCATTCTTGTGAAAGTAAGGCTTACTGAATTGAGAAGATGACCTCATGTTGTGGGCTGTAGAGGAAGGCCACGTGGCAATTATCCCAGAAAGGGGACATTCGTCACTGCTCTGAATGTCTGGGGCAAGTCAGATCCTGAGACAGATAGCTGGACTCGGAAGACAGATCCTACAGGTAGGCAGGAGAGGAAACTGGCCTTTGCCAGTAAAAAATGAATGAGCAATACTTTGCAATGACAAGTTCTACATTCCTTTCAGTGCTTATTTTCCTTTGTTGACTCACTATCATTTATTCAAATAAACAGGTATTTATTTAATACTGACTATGCCAGACAGTATTCTGGGAATTGGAAATCTATTAAAGAAGAAAATAAATAAAAATACATGTTTTTTTTTAAATTAAAAGTATGTCTTCATAATTTTAAAATTTACATGGTGTGTTAAATGGTGATAAATGCTATGTGAAATAGTAAAACAGAGAAATAGAATAAGGAATGAAGTTTCAGGCAGTGATTTACAGTATTAATTGGCTATCAGGGGAGACCACACCAAGAAGGTTGTATCTGGTCAAGCACTAAGGAAGCAAACCATAGAGACATCTGAGAGATCCAATTTTGAGGTGGAGGAAAAACAAGCACATAGACCTTAAAATAATGATGTGCTTACCTGGAACACATTGGGGTGGATGTAGATGTGGTAGTAGAAGATGTTAGATTAACTACAGATTAGTTGGGGGTAGAGGGTGACAGTCAGTGGGTACTCCAGACAGTATGTAAACTTATATAATACTAGGAGCCTGGTGCACAATAATTTGTGCACTTGGGGGGTGTCCCTCAGCCTGGCCTATGCCCTCTCACAGTCTGGGAGGCCTCTGGGGATGTCCATCTGCTGGCGTGCCTGGCCAGCCTGGGTGAGGGGCTGATGGCTGTTTGCAGGCTGGCCAAGCCTGCTCTGCCCGCCCTGTCTACCCCGAGTCCACCACCCGCCCCACCCTGACCACCCCACCCGGCCCACCATCTGCACCCCACCTGCCTCCATGGCTGTCAGCCTCCATCTTGGCTGAGTTAATTTGCATACAGCCACTCTGATTGGCTGGCAGGCGTGGCGTGGCTTGTGGGTGTGGCTTAGGCATCTCAGAGCAACAGTTAATTTCAATATTACTCTTTTATTAGAGTAGATTCTAAAGACTTTGGCCTCTCTTCATAGGGTTACTGACATGCTTTGCATTTATCAAAGTATATATGAATTAATAATACCAAGTTTTTGTTTCCATATCCATGCACTTAACAGTGTTTAAAATGGGCACTAGCAAAATACTGATGCCCTCCAAAAGTCTTTTGCAAAACAATGAGTTTTAACCACTTTATTGAAAGTAGTCTATGAATTACATGCTGATTCCTTAATTCTCATTAAAGGCATCCATCAACTTGTTCAACTTTAGCACCTGTCTCATCTTCAGTAGCTTTTTCATTACTGCTCCATGAGTTTTCCCAATTCAAACTTGGGTTTTCTCAGCACATTTTACAGTTCTGATAATGATGTCATGAAGCAGATAAATAGATTGGCAAGCCTCTTCTATGTCTTTTCCAATGCTATCTGGAATCAATTGATTGCCCACATCTTTCAAGTCATTTGTCTTCACCTTTCACGTTATGATTTTCTCCTTCTTTTGGATTTGGTGCATCTGTTGATGCTGAGCATAAAAGGGCTTCTGAGTCCAGTTGTGTTTTTAATAAAACAAGCACAGAATAGACTACCAGTAAGCAAATAGCCATTGGTAGTCTTGACATCAATAGGAGCTTCAGTCGTGGTCTGCCATTTGTGGACTGTGGCGTACATTTGTCACTGGGAAGATCCACGTCATGGAAATTAGGCAGTTTTTGCCCTGAACATCCTCAGTAATTAGCATAAATTTTCTAAATGCAACTTCATCATCTGCAGATCAGCTAGGCTCACCCTTGAGATAATCCAATGTGATTTGGTTGCTTGAGTTCTCATGGCTGATGCTTCCCCAATACTTCTTATACTGACCAGAGCTGGTGCTTTCACGTCATACCAATTTTTCTTAGAAAATGGATCAACCACTTTCTTCTTGGCTCCCTTTTTGCCGCCTCTCATAGGTGCCCATTCTTGCCCACTGCCATTCCGCTGCTCAGTGAGCCAAAAGGTGTCATCTGAAAACTTTAGTGAGCACTCTTTCTAAAAACCTTAGATAACAGTATTCATGTCTTTTTTTTAACATTTATTTTTTTTATCATTACAATAGTTGTGAAAGCAAACAGAAAGCCATGAAGATAAGACATCATTTCAAACAATGACAGAAAAAATTAATGACAATAACAGTAATAATACATTAGATACCATTTGAAAATTAACAATGTGCTAAGAGTGGCTGTTTTAAGGGTTTCACATGTATTGTCTCATTTAATTTTACCATTCTATGAGGAAGCTACTTTACACTCATACAATAGATGGAGAGCTAGTAAGTGGCAAATCTGGAATGGAAAGTTCCCTCATTTTTTACTCCGGACTTATACTCATTATCTCAGTGAGTAGCAGTGTTTTGTTTTGTTTTGTTTTAAGTTAGCATGTTGTTATAAAAAATTCAAGCATTAACAGAAGTAGAGGGAATAATAAGCACCTATGCATGCATCACCTAGTTTCAATATTACCAAATAGGACTAGTCCTATTTTATCTATTTCCCCCCAAAGCTATTTTATTTTGAAAAAATCCAAGACATTACATCATTTTATCTATAAAAATTTCAGTATGTATTTCTAAAAGAGAACTATAAAAATATAACCATAACACCCCTTTCAAATCTAAAAATATTAACAATAATTCATCAAAAACATCAAATATCCAATCTCAAGCTGTGATTTAACTACAAGACCATAATGTGAAAGGTGTATTAGGATTTGGTACAGATGAAGAAATAAATCCACTGACCCACTAATCATATCATTTGTATTCAGCATTAACACTTAAATGGGGGTTGATCAAGTGAGACACTTTTACATGCAAGTTGCTTAGGCCATATATTTCCCCTAGTGGCATAGTAGAAGGTAATATGATTTAGAATATCTAGGTTCAATTTTTGGCTTCTATGCTTAAGTTTATTACTTATACTCTTAGAGCCTCTGTTTCCTATACATAAAACAAGGGGCTTGAACTATCAGTGAGTTATAATTCAGAATTCTGAAATTCTAGAATATTCTGACAGTTATAATTTCAATATATATATGGATAAAACCCCAAAGGATTTTATTTTATAAATATGATTTCCTTAGTGAACAAATCCCTCTAAACTTGAAAAGTGAAATAATTCATGTTAAAAAATAATAATGGGTAAATGACATCAAATAGCCTCTTTTTCTCTGATACTCAGTGTATTTATTTATCTGTCCTTACCCATCCACCAATACATTTATCTATCAATCTATGTGCCTACCAATATATTAAGCAGGACATAATATAAAAGTAGTTCTTGTGTAATACCTGAAAAGAAACTTATTTTTCACAGAATACAAAACACAGTCAAGCATTAAACTATAACATTTTAAATTTGATTGCTTTGTTATGCAACATGGGGGAAAAAGAAATAATTGCAAACTCAGATGAGAATCAGACAGGAGGGCTTATGTGTTTCTAAAAATAAAATGGTCCTTAGGTTTGATTTTCCTACTTAAGGGCAGATGATTGACACTCAGACTCATTTTACTAAGAAGAAAGTAGTAGATCAGTAAAAGCTCATTGCTCAAGGGTTCAAGGAAGAAGTGGCTTTCAAAGAACTTGTGTTTTTTCTCTTTCTAGGCTACCAGTTTGATGAGGAAAGAGAGGAAATAATCTCAGAGAGAGAGAGAGAGGGGAGCCTGAGGTCAAAATAGGGGAAAAGGAGAAAGATGAATGATAATGGCTTTTCATAAACAAAGGTAGAATTTAAAAGATAATAGTAAGAGCATAGTTCTACTGCAGGACCTAGAGCAGAAGTCAAGTATATACAACTTGTCCCCCCTCTCCCCCCGCACAGAGAGCAAAGTGCTTTCTTAGCACACAGCAACGCAATAAGTCTAGTTAGTTTAAAATGCTTCATGATTGCTTAATTCATATTAGTGCTGTTGTAGGTGCTAGAATATTAAATAAGCTGCTCAAATACTAACGATATTTGAGGAATTAAGTAAATTGCAAATTTTAAAGCAGTATGGCCCAAGTTAAAAAAAACAAGCAAAAACAATTGCAGTCAAAATCATGAAAACTGTAACCCAAAAAAGTTTTTGTTATCCAATGTCTATAACTTGCAAAATGCAAATATTATGAGTAGAAATTCTTACAACTGTGGTGTTTCAACTTAGCTAAACTGGAACTATGTTTCCCCAGATTCTTTTCCTTATACGGTTCTGGATTAGTGCTGGTCACAAGAAATATTGAATGTGCGATGTGGAAGTCAAACAATAGCCGTATTTCCTTCCAGAGTTGAAGGTCAGTGCAAGGCTGCAGTCATTGTGGCATATTGTGTACATACTGGCTGATCTACTAGTGGCCTCCTGGCGAGTGCAACACCTCAACTCATCTAGTCTCCAGCTCCTCTAAGATCTATCCCTTCGGCTGTTACAGGGCACAAAGCAGGACCATGTGCACAATTGTGGTGAAGACACCAGCTTTTCCACACACCCCTGCCCCGCACTCATGGTATTGGGGTTGGAGGTGGTGAAAGACAGATGCAAGCTCCAATTTGTCTCACAGGTTACAGTTGGCTTCTTGGGTCTCCAGTTTATCAGTGTGGACTACCATTTGTCCTTGCTCTCAAACACATCCAGCTTCCCTTTCCATCTGCCAGTCTGGTTGATCCAAAAGTTCCACACTTCAGGCTCAACATTAGGGGGAGATCCAACACTCTACAGAGACTGAGCCACCAGCTCCTATATCCGCCCGCACACAGGTCTAACCCTATAGTGGATCCCCTGTGTTTGTTTGTTTGTTTGTTTTTAAGGAATGTTAATTTTTTTATTCCAAGAAAACTGTGCATTTCTCTTTTGCACAGGACTCTCTATTTTTTAAAAAAATTTGTTTTATTGCTTAAAATATTACAAAGTGTAGTACATATGTCTCCTCCCCCCCCACCCCACCCTTAACCTTTTCTTGGCCTCTTCCCCCCTCCCCCCAGTGTCTTGTGTCCATTGGTTATGCTTATATGCATGCATAAAAGTCCTTTGGTTGATCTCTTACCCCCCCCTCCCCCACCCACAACCCTCCTTGGCCTTCCTGCTGTAGTTTGATGTTCCATGCTGCTCTGCTTCTGCATCTATTTGTGTTATAATGTACATAGCAATTCTGCTTCTCCATCAAATCTTGACTGATACAACAACCTTATGAGGTAGGAAAATTATTCAGAAACTAAAATTTATTTAGTGCTTGAAGGAAAAAATACCCTCCAAAATTTATGAAAAGGCCCCCAAATTGGCAAATGATTTGAATATTGACTATAAAATTGTATATGACCTTTCTTGATGTAGCAAGATATTTATTAATCAATATTCTGTTCACTATGACTAAAAGAACAAAAATAAAATAATTCCAAATAATTAAATAATCCTAATAATTATTATTTTATAATTAAATAATTAATTTAATAAAATATTAATTCTAAAAATTAAATTGCAATTTTAGATTAAATTAAAGTTTAATCAAATATTAAATAATTCATTTAATAGTGATCAACTCATTTGACAATTAAATAAAAATTATTTAATTTTTAAATTAAATAATTATTTGACTATTAGCTTACAGGAAGATAAATCTGTCACTTAATAAAATCAAACATCATAGATTTTTTTAGCATTGTGTATTTTTACTTTATCAACTACAAATAAATTCTCAAAATTAATAAAGCAAAATCAAGATGAAAGGTCCAAAAACCACAGATTAAGAGTTCAGCAAACAATTTTATGCTCTTGTATTGCTTCAGAGATCTCTACTTTTATATAACTATTTCCAAATGCAATTCTAAACCCCATATCCATATTCAACTGTCTGCTAGATGTATTCTACTGAATATTCCATTGAATCTCAACCCCAAATTCAACTTTTCAATATTTTCTCACCCCAGGGCAAATATGTGCTTTCTTGTGGCTTTAATTTCTCTTAAGAGTAGAAATTGATATTTGTCATGGTTGTGGCCTCTAAGTATTAAAAAATTCATTTCTTTCTTGGCCTTCCTTGAAGCTCTGGCAAAGGTGTCTGCCACAGGCTTCCCGCACTAGTAGTAGCCAGGCATGGCTTCTACAGCAGTGAGATGAATGGAATAGAAGAGGTACTATTTCGAGTTCACTTTCTGGCAATGGTGGCAGGTGGATGCTTTTTGGCTTTCCATGACAGCAAGCTTAAAAGTTCTGGCTTCCTTGTCGACTTCAGAGGTGGGAATTGTGGTGTCTGATCCCCAAGGCAATAGTAAGGTCTTTGCAATATGCTTTGTGCACTGTTCCTGTTAAATAGTCCCCACGCCTGATTCTAGAAACATTCTGAAGATTCCATGACAGATTCCTAGGCAGGCAGGATTAAATGCTTAATTTAATTTAGGGCAGATTTGCTTATGTACTTGCAATTAAGAACCCTAATTGATGCAGAAACATAAGAGCAAAATATCAGCCCTGACCGGTTTGGCTCAGTGGATAGGGTGTTGGCCTGTGGACTGAAAGGTCCCGGATTGGATTCTGGTCAAGGGCATGTACCTTGGTTGTGGGCACATCCCCTGTAGGAGGTGTGCAGGAGGCAGCTGATAGATGTTTCTCTCTCATCGATGTTTCTAATTCTCTATCCCTCTCCCTTCCTCTCTGCAAAAAAATCAATAAAATATTTTTTTTTAAAAAGAGCGAAACATCAGAATTCTCTTCATTTCTAAGCATTTTCAAGATCTGAATCCTTTTGCATCTACCTGCAAAATACCGTTAGAATTTTTCTTTTTCTTTGTTTCCCAATCTCACTATGGAATAAGGCTCTAAAAGTAGCTAACAGGGTGCTTTCCATATATCAGAATGACTTAAGCTTTTTATATGTATTAACTCATCTCATCTTCATATACACTGAGTGACCACATTATTATGACCGGCCAAATTGTTATGACCACCCTATCAGTACTTCATTGACACTTCCAAAAATACTGAATATTGAAAACTTCCTAAGAAAATACTCTCGAGGCTTTATTATTATTATTTGCATAATCAACTCGCAATGGTACTGATGGGATGGTCATAATAATCTGGCCACTCAGTGTAAACTCTGCTGATGTAAGCACCATTACTGCCTTCAGGCAGTTGATGAGGAGACTGAGGTCTTAGAGAGATTGAGCAAATGTCTAGAATGTTGCAGAGCTCAAAGCCAGGTTTGTCTCATTCTAAATCCCATGCTACAGTATTAACTTGAACATGGAAACCTCAAGCCTCCCTTCACCAGGTCATTCCAGCCATGACCAGATGCAACGCCTTCAATGACTCCCTGGCGCCTCTGGTTAAAGTTCACTCTTGTGATTGTCATCCAAGGTCTTCAATGGTCTCGCCACAACCATCTCCTCTTCCTCTTTATCTCCTGCTGTCTGTGTGTGCTCCCCATGTTCACAAAGATGAGACCATTCAGCTTTTCATAGGCTACATTCTGTGCTTCCCTGATTCTTATGTCTGTTTTCCCTGGTCTCTGCATCCATGATACATCCTCTAATTCTTGTTTGTCTAATGAGATCGGCCATGCATTAAGGCATGCTTCTTGCACCAGGCCCAGCCAACATCACATATATTAACTCCTTCAGTCTCATTAACTCTATGAAACAGGCATTACTCACATTTACATTTAAGAAAGTGGAGGATAGCCCAGCTGGCATGGCTCAGTGGTTGAGTGTCAACCTGTGAACCAGGAGGTCATAGTTTGATTCCTGGTCAGGGCACATGCCCAGGTTTCGAGCTCAATCCCCTGTGTGGAACATGCAGGAGGCAGCCGATCAATGTTCCTTTCTCATCACTGATGTTTCTATCTCTCTCTCACTCTCCCTTCTTCTCAATAAAAAATATATATATTAAAAAATAAAATAAAAACATAGTTTATAGAAAAAAAAGGAAATAAAATGGAGGGTAGCCCTGCCCAGGTAGCTCAGTGCTCAGTTGGTTAGAGCATCACCCCATTACACCAAGGTTGCGGTTCAATCTCTGGTCAGGGCACATACAAGAATTAATCAATGAATGCATCAATAAGTGCAACAACAAATCTCTCTCTCTCTCTCTCTCTCTCTCTCTCTCTTTCTCTCTCTCTCTCTCTCTCAGCCTCCCCCTCTAAAATCAATAAATAAAATAAATAAAAAAGAAAATGGAGGATCAGAAAGGTAAAGTGTCAAAGGTCATCTAACTTGTTAGTGGCAAGATCCAGATTTGAATCCAGGTATGTCTGGCAGGAAGCCTGAGCTTTCAACCACCGTGCTATCAGCCTTTCATTCTATCAAAAAGGATCAGAGGTTCCTGGGACATGAACTGTCCTGGCTCCTCTAGCCTGAAGTAACAATTCATTTCCACATGCACACCCCTTGTTTCATAAGTCTGTATAGCAATCGTACATTTGACCTTCAACAATGGTCTTCTGGGCACATGTTTACTCATTCATTCAATAAATATTTATGAGGAACCAATTTGGGATACAAATAGAGAGCATAACAGGTAAACTGGCCCCCAGGTAGCTTACATTTTAGCGCAGAGACATCAAATTAAAGAGTGCACATATAATATGTGAGGTGATGATAGTTGCTCTCTTGATTGTATGGGAAGGGAAGGGTTTTTTTATAAGGTGATACTTGAATAAAGTTGTGAAAGAAGTAGGGAGCAGCTATCAGAGCTCTGGAAGACAAGTATTGTAAGAAGAGATAAATAGCTCATGCAAAGGCCTGAAGGAAAAGTGGCTCAGCATGTTCTAGGAACATCAAGGAGACTAGTATGACTGGCACATGTAAGCAAGGTAAAGGTTGACAGTGGATAAGCCTAGAGAGGCAACAAGAGCAAATCATGTTGGACCTTCTGCAAGCAATCTGTAAGATCTGTTGCTTTTACTCTGAGTTATATGGGAAGCCACTGGTGGGTTTTGAGCAGAGGAGAGACACATATTTAGGATAATGGGGACCAATGGTGGGAACAGTGAGGACAATTAGGAAGGTATTGGTTATTGAAGTAGACAAGAGACAGTGGTGGCTTGGATCATGTTGGAGGGTCTGCATTTATTTTGAAGATAGAACCAATGAATATTTCTGAAAGATTGTTGTGAAATGTGATAGAAAAAGAGAAGCCCATGATGGCTCCAAGGACTTTGGCCTGAGTACCTAGAAGAATGAAGTTGTTGTTTACTGAGAAAGGAAATACTCTGGGAGAAGCAGATTCGTGGAGGGGAGTTAAGGGTTTGGTTAGACATATGCTCAGTCTGAGATGCCTATCAGACTCAAGAGAGTGCAGCTGAATGTGAGTCTGAGGTTTCAGTGTAGAGGACTGGGCAGGAGATATAGCTTTGGAAGTCTTATTTATACTAAAAATCTTCCTGATAGCAAGATCTGTGCTTGTTAACATTTGTATCCAGCATAAAAGTAGGGCTCAATACACAATGACAGTAGGGAGAAAAACAACTAAGGATAAAAAGCAGGCAAGTTTAAGGAGTTACAATCTTAACTAGTTTAATTGGATCCCAATATAATCCATATACCCATTAATATTATTCTTTAAAGAAACATTACAGAAATAAAAATTAGAGAAATTATAAGTACTTCAAAGAAAGTAATAGTGCACTTGTAGATCAAAAAGCACAAATATATTGTTCCTGTGATTTTTTTCAGGAGTTAAATATGAGAAAGAAAGCATAGACAATGAGCACAACCGGATGAAGAAATAAGCTAATAAAAAGATGCCTGAATATTTGAAATACTATCACTAGGACAAATTAAAAGCAAACTGATTGTAGCAGAAAATGTTGGAGAGATTATCAATTTATTCCAGGAAAATGAATAAACGTAAAGCTGAATTTGACACACTAATGGAACAAATTTAGAAACTCACTAACTAGGAACACAGAAAGTCATAATCTTAACCAGGGATGGGTATTGGATAATTTCACTTACAAAAATATGAATCTATTGCTTAGATTATTAATTATTCTTCAGTTTCTCCTGATTTGGTAAACATGTAAGACATAAGGCAGAATAATTGTGCATACAAAGAACAGAAATTTTTTAAAACTATATTTTATTGATTTTTTACAGAGAGGAAGGGAGAGGGATAGAGAGTTAGAAACATCAATGAGAGAGTAACATCGATCAGCTGCCTCCTGCACACCCCCTATTTGATTGTGCCCACAACCAAGGTACATGCCCTTGACTGGAATCGAACCTGGGACCTTTCAGTCCACAGGCCAACGCTCTGGCCACAGAGCCAAACTGGTCAGGGCAGAACAGTAAATTTTTAATAAAAGTAGAAGCACAATATCAAAATAATTTATCTACATGTGAAATAAAGTGCATTTGTTTCTCAAGCTAGAGAAAAACCTTTCGCTAAGTTTACAGATGTGAGAGTTACTAGGGGAGGTATCTGACCTCCCCAGACAAGTAGCAGACTGGATAATCAATGTCTTTTCAGATTCTGTGACTCTGCTTTTTAATTTGCAGTATCACTGAAAGCAATTTCCTGGCATTCCACAATCTAGCTCTGGGGGCAAAGTAATTGGTGACCCTTGGTCTATGTAAACAATCTGAATAACAAAGATCACAAAAGGGGCATTAGAGGAACATTCAATTTAAATTGCATGTTTCTAGGGTGCTGGTTTTCAATGACCAATCTTCAGAAACATATGGCAGCAAAGACAATCTTGAAAATGGGGATGGTTCAGAAGAAAGTGTGTGTGTGTGTGTGTGTGTGTGTGTGTGTGTGTGTGTGTGATGATAATTAGATTTGTGAAATTTTACTAGTTATTATTCTCCTTTTGTCATTTCCTCATCCTCACCATTTTGCATCCTGGCTTTGTTTCTCCATGGACTGAATCACCTGGACACCAAGGGGAAGAAATTTTTCTTTCCAGGTTGGTTTTAAGTGGCATTTCTAGAAGGGACTGAAACCCTACAGAGCTCCAGCTATTGTCATGGGCCCTCCCCCATGACCCTAGAAACACTTTTCCTCTTCTCTCCCCCTCAGAACTAAGGTGTTAATGGCTTCCCACTGCTGCTGATCTCTGGGTACCTGGACACCTCCTTTCACCATTGTGGATAGACCCTTGTTTGGGTTTTCCAACCATTTAAATTGGATCCTGCTTCCCTGAATGACAAAGATTGCCAAATAATTTTTAAGTGGCAACAAAAAATTGAAGGGTAGGGACTGTATACTTTTATACTTCCCCAAACACCTTTCATGGTACTTCAAATGCAGTGTAATTTTAATATTTCTGTGCTGAAATTGTGCATTATAGGCTCAATGAAAAGCTATTTGCTTCCTGTATCAATTGGATCCACCTCCCCTGCAACACAGTCATTTCCCAGTCTTTGGTTTTCTATCATGCCCAGAGGATGCTGGAGGCCAGAGCATCAACCTCTAAGGCACCGAAAGATGGTTTATATTTGTTATTGTTTTATAGAATTGACATAGGACATGGCCAGGGAAAGATTGAGGTCAAAATTATTTGAAAACCAATGTTCTCTAGGCGGAAACAAATACAGCCACTTGTACACATTTGTCTTGCTGAGGCCATCGATGTCTTCAGAGATTACCCTCCACTTACCTTTGGCTGATGCTGTCCAGTGCAGTAAATATATAAAATAACATCTGCTGTACCATCAGAGAGAAAAGCATGCTGTCAAATATGGGGCTTTCACAAGGGAAATGGATCATCACCAAGTTACATGTCAATTGGCAATATTAAAAATGCCCAAGAGTACCAAGAATCAACCATTAGTGAAAATACACCTAAAACCTTTTACAGTCACTTACATCTAATTATCTGATACCAGGTATAATTATGCTATTATATATAACTTCAGTACTATGGCTTGCATCAAGCTAATTTACTCTACATGCCATTGAGTTTCTAGTCTAAAATTATCAACATATTGACTTCAGCAAGACTAATAAACAAGTAGTCGAATATAGTTATTCCAAGAACCATCCAGATAGGAATATTGATTTATGTATTTGTTTGTTTATTTGATAAATTTTTCTTAGCTCCCATTATGTGCTATGGGAGGTGTTAAATTCTGATGATTCAGAGACAAATAACATGTCCTAGAGGCACACACTGTTTGAAGGAGGGCAGGACGGGGTAGAGACAAATCGTTCCCAATAGGGGCCATGCGTAGTGGAGTAAGTATGAGCAGTTATGAAGGGGGGAAGCTGAGTCTTTGAGATGGGCTTGGGGCTGCTTGAAATCATAGAGGAGATAATGCCTGAGTTCTCTAGGAGGACAAGGAATTAGGCAAAATAGTCCAGGTAGAATTGTTATCCTGAGGGAAGCTATTTCATTTAGAAGATGCCTAAGGATTGCCACGATTGCAGGACTGAGGTAATAGAGAGAGATGTTAGAAGAAGGGCCTGGATGGGTGGGCAGGGCTCTTGTGTGCTGTGTTATCTGTGGAGACCATTGACATTTGTAATGAATTTAATTCATCTGGTCATTTAACATGTATTTAAGGAGCCTACCTATGAGTGGGGTACTATGCTAGGCACTGGGGATGTAACAAAAATGGTCTCCATCCTTATGAGACTTAGATTCTAAAGGAAGTGTGGTAGGGTAAGTATTGAAAGAAAAACAATTTTATTGAGTAAAATAAGTGCAAATTATTAATAGTGCAAAGGGAATAAAATGCTGGCATTGAGAATCATGGATCACTGGAATGGATTTTGAATGGGATGTTCAGAGAAAATCTCTCTAAGGAGTTGCCATTGAAGAGAAGTTCTGAAAGCAGAGAAAGACTCAGACATATTCAGGTCAGCGTGAGGAATATTCCAGGCAGAAGAATGTTTCAGAAGGATGTTGCAGGTGAGTTATGCTATGTGAGGTTGGCAGGGAGCTAGACCTACTCTAGAAATTAAAAGCCCAGTGAGGCTGCAGCATAGCAAGAGAGAGGGGGAATGAACCAAGGTGACGTTGGTGAGGTCATCAGGAGTCAGATTATGGGAGACCATGACTCTCAAGGCAAATGTTTTAAAGTCCATTGAAGATGCTCTAGAGTCTAGAAGGTACTTAAAGGCAGTGAGAAGTGAGATGACATGACATGACCTGACCTTGACTTCTAGGTAGAGAATGGATTGCAGATAGGCAAGAATGGAAACAGGAAGATGGAGCATGCAGTAGTTGTCTAGGAAGGAAGTTATGGTGGTCGGGACCTTGTGTGGTTGCAGGAGAGATGGCAAGAGGTGAGTATCCTTTGGAGGTAGCCCTGTTCTTTCTTCTTGCAGCTTACAGCTTTGCTCTCAAATATAGAGGAAAGCATTTTGTCACAGATGATTTCTAGCTTTATGGTCTGAACAACCATGTCGGTGATGAAGCCATTTATTGAAATGTGGACAACTGTAGATAGGGAGGGACAGAAAATATAATGAATTTATACTTCGGAAATAAAATTTTACTGGTGATTAGGTGGATTTACCAAGCTTTGTGGGGCATATGGGAAGTGAGCACAGGCAAGGATACTTTCAGATACTGGAAGATTTTACATTCTTAGGTTCAGAAGGCTGCCAGAACACACTGGGGAAATGACTGCAGTGTGGCACACACTGGTGAGAAATGAGGAATGCCTGGTGAAAACAATGGAAGGGTGGTACGGATGAGGAATAGCTCCACAACAGTGAGAAGGTATGATTTGCTCATGAAATGGAGAAACAGGTAAACCTGGTAGAATAGCCAGCAAGGAGGGAGGAATGCCCAAGAGGAGTGAGTGGACAAATGCCAGTGGTGGCAAAGAGCCCTAGATTCAACCTTCTGAGAGGTGCCTATAGATCTGACAATTGCATTATCAGGGACCCTGACAAGAGCAGCAGATGAAGGATGAGCAGAGTGAATGGTTGGTGAGGAAATGACAGGATATAGATAAATCTTTCAAGCAGCTTCATTTTTAAAGCAAGTTTGGGTTGAGTATTAAATTATGTAGCAATGAGCCAGTGGTTGGGGAGCACTTTGAAAGAAGGAGGGTTGATTGATAGAGAAAGGCCTGAGAAGACAACTTAATATAACAACATCCATCACAGATAGTATCTGCCTAGTAATTTCCAGTCACTTTACCTTGATTATCATACCTAATCCCTGCAAGAACCCAAGAGGTAGAAACTATAACTATCTACATTTTACCGATACATATTTTGCCCAAGTTTCTCAAGCCAAGAAGCAGTAACACAAAGGATGCAAACTCAGTTCAGCTGCAGACCTGTCTCTTGTCCCCTGTGCTACCCTTCCTTCCCACTCTGGCAGCTTTTATCCCAGTAGAATCCAGCAAGTTCATGTGTCCCCACTAGGAAACAGAGCTTTCAGTGTCCTGCTTGCCACATCTTGCCCTCAGCCATCCTGGCAGAACCAAATTCCAGCTGATTGAGTGCATCTTTCCCTGGGGAAGTGGTGCTGCTCTTACCTTCTCACCCGATGGGCTTCCTTTTCTTCTGAACTCTTCCAGGCAATCTACATCTGCTCCAGTTCTCTACATCAGGTTCTACTTGCAACCTTCTTTCAAAGTTGATTCTGTCCTCTATGTAACCACTCAACTGAAAACCTGTCAGGGCTCTTTGTACTTGGGTGGGAAATGGGCATCAGCTTGGGACAGAGTTATCACATCAAAACATCCACCAAGACCTGTTTGATTGAATTGTCTTGGGACCAAAGCCCAGAATAGTTCTAGTTTTCATTCTTCATCTGCTGGCTTCCGTGGTCTGTTTCAGCCATCATGTGAAGCTGCTGATTGATGCCCTGCGTCTGTACTCGCGTTGACCTCACCTCCTTTTTATCTTAACTTACTCCCTTATTGATGTCACAGCTGACTAACTTGTTGGGGGTGAAATTTAATACTATCCCTTAATACAGTTTTGTTTTGTTTTTTGTTTTTCACAAAGTGTGGCCCATAGGTTCCTGGACTCGCTATAAATTGATGGAATCAGAATTTCTGCAGGTGGAGTAATTCTAATCCCTGAGTAATTTTTGCCTCTGGTATATAGAGGCTCTTCCTGGCCTCTGCTCAGGATCCTGGTTTCCTGATGGCCAAGACATGGAGAGTAAATAGGGAAGCTCATCTGGGTATATATGAGCCTATTCAGATTTGACAACTCTAGGGCATCCTTGTTTAGATTGAGGGGCTCCGTTCCCTCTGCTTTCCAACTGGCCTAACTCTTGGAGCATTAATTATTTTATTAAACTCTGATATTATTAGCTCAACCTTCAATTCCAAATTATTTAGTCTCACTTCTGATTCTGATTGCTTGTACTTCACACCTGCCAGGTGGACCATGTTTGATCTTCTCTAGTGATAGTTCAGGTTCAGTCCAAGGTCATATGCATCCTAAGAACAAAAATAATACTGGAAAGATAGGGGTGAGGTAAGATTAAAGCTAAATTAATTAACTGTTAAATTTTTGTGAAAGCATGAACAATGAAGATTTTTGTCTTTTTTTTTCTGGGTAAATATCCTTTAATGTCATGTCTGCCTCAATTTCTGAAGATGTCAGTCTCTCATACTGTTTACTTCCACTTGAGGATTTGAATGTTAAGCTTGAAAAGGCCAACCAAGCTGCCATAGTAACAAGGCTGACTACCCTGGGGCCAGGTTATTTCTGTGTTTAATTCTTTTAAAGAGTGCCTGTCTTATATGTCTATGGCAGAGAATAAAATGAGGAAATGCATCATAGTCACTCCCTGACCTATAAACACCTAAATTATGAATGTCCTATATATAGGGATGCTCGGTACTGAGCCCTAAAGCATGGGTGGAACATTTTCTTCCTTTCCTTTAAGAGGCCATGGCAGATTCAGGGTGGAAGATCTTAGGCATCCTGCGCCAAGTACGCAGTGCAGCTGCAGAGCAAGACTCTCCTTCCCGGGGAGTCTTCTCATTGGTTGCGGGGGGGGGGTGGGGTGTCTTCCCCAACTATTTTGAAAATGGGAATGTGTACTTGAAGTATCCTGAGTTACTATTCTGGGGTACATTTTTCCCTAAGAACAGTGAATAGATAACCATGCTAATCCATAATAATTCCTTTTCATTTAAAACACAGCAGAATTATTACTTGTACATCTAGCCCATGCTGTGATTAAATAGGCACAGCTAACATATTAAATAGGCTTGACATGGGTAACATATTTTCCTGTGTGACTTGAGTTATAAATTTTAAACAACTAACTTATGAGTGAACTTTTGGAACGCAACCCATGTAAATTGAAAAATGCTCATATGGAGGGTTTAGGTGACAACTCATTTTTCAGAGCTAGTCACTCCATTGTTGGTTTCTACACAATAGCATGACTTCAATACAGGCACCAATTTTCTTTTTCTTTTTTAATTTCAATTGATTTTTTTTTCTTTAGAGAGAGGAAAAAGAGATGCGGAGAAAGATAAACATTGATATTAGAGAAAAACATCCATCGGCTGCCTCCTGCAAAGCCTGGACAGAGGATCAAACCCGAAACCTGGGTATGTGCCCTGACTGGGAATCAATCTGCAACCTTTTGACGTATGGGACAATGATCCAACCAAATGAGCCACACCAGCCACGGCCAGACACTGATTTTAAAGTAAATAAAAAAAATTGTTTTCAGTTTCGTTTGACTTATTTTTAATGAAGGTGCCCATCTCTCATTAAAGTTTTAAGTGTTATTAACCATAATCAAAGAAACAGGAGCTATTTTAGGCAACAAAAAATCAAACCAATCCGGGACTAATGAATGTGTAACCTGTTCTCTTTTGCATAGGAGTGCTAGGAGCTGATGTGTTCCAGTGATGCCATAATTCAGCCTTAGGCTTCCAACTCTGTCAGACTGGCCCCGAAGAACAGCAGTCAGAGCAGATGAAAACCATTCACCATTGTGGCAGGCAGCCCTTAGCGGAGTTAGCACTTTATAGCTCACAATATTCTTCCATACACACCATTTCTTGGGACATGCAGAAGGCAGATGTTTCCTTTATAGTGATGAGAATATCAGTTCCAGAAAAAGCAAACGACTTGCCTAAGTCCTATAGGTATATGTGGACAAACTTAACAATATTTTACCTCTAAGCCCATTGCTATTCTATTACAGGTTTTTTTTTTAGAATAAATATTTGATCCAAAATAAACATGACTTTTCAAGGCTTAGCTTGAATAATTTTGGGAAATTGATTTTACCTCTCTATTCTCATTTTTTTTTCATTAAAAGACACATACACATTCTGTCTTCCTTCCTCTATTGTTATAGAGAACAAGCAAAATGATGTATGCGAAACACTGAACAAACATTTATCCAAAGGAAAAGATATCTAAATATACTGCTCTTCATAAAGTGCTTTTATACCATGCTGATGATGGTTTGTTTTATAGCATTAGTTTACACAGGACAAGGGAACCGGGAAATTTATCAGAACGTTGTTGGCAGCAGCGAAGCCACGGGTATGTTTTAGGAAGGGCTGAGCTTTAGCTCCTGTCACCTACTGTGGACAGTTGGGTCTGCTTTCTGTCATGCTATCAGAGCACATGGAAACCACACAAGGGATCTGCTACAGCAGGTGCCGGAGCCCCATGCAATCTTATATACTGCTGACATGCTTGGTTTGCGCTCCTTTGCCCAAACACAGACAAAGTGATAAAATACACATCAGGTTGGACTAGCTGGTATTTTTCTCCCTCATCTTTGTAATCAGACATGATTGAAGGAGCACTAGGTAGCAGGTGGCTCACACAGTGTCACCAGCTGCACATGCTGTGCATATGGTTTCCAAAATAAACATCAATAACCATTTGCTGAAAATTGGTTAAAAATCCTTACCTTTCACTTTAAGTTGTGATCATATTAATTTCATTTGCCTGTACTATGGGTTGGATAGATATGCTGCTGGGTGATCCAGAAGACTAGAGTCAGTATGTATACAGTCTTGCATGCATGCATGTATAGGTATATTCACATGCACACATGTAGACAGACTATATGTATATATTTATGCATATGTATACACACATATATCTATGCACACAAGTACATACATATTCATATATGTATGATACCCATTTATACGTGTGTGTTGTATGTCCTTTCTCACAGAAACAAGGAGCTATTTTGGTTCTCCTCCTAGCAAAATATTCAGTTTCATCTTAACAATGCCAAAATTCAGTTTCCACATTGAACTAACCTTCTTTCCATCCTTCTTTCTTCTTTGCAATAGGCATTTGCTGAGCTCCACCATATACCAAGTACCTGTACAACAAGTTAGAAAGCAAGTCCCCTACTCTAACATAAGTCTAGCAATGAGAGACTCAGGCACTAAATTGACCCCTAGAAGTCAGTGGATGGTGTTCTTTTTATTGATTTTAGAGCGAGAAGAAAGGAAAGAGAGAGAGAAACATTGATTTGTTATTCCACTATTTCTGACTGGGTATTGACACCACAACCTTGGCTTATCAAGATGACACACGCTAGCCAACTGAGCTACCCAGCCAGGGGAGTGGATGGGCTTTGATGGGGTAAGTACAAGGAGCATGGAGCACATTGTTCACCTTGGGGTGATGGATATGGCTTCCTAGGTCAAGGGGTGCAACAGGCTGTTTAAAGGAAAAAATGGTATTAGCAGATGGAGGA
Source organism: Murina feae (assembly GCA_004026665.1). NCBI lineage: Eukaryota > Metazoa > Chordata > Mammalia > Chiroptera > Vespertilionidae > Murina > Murina feae. The sequence continues at coordinate 15,187 of PVJC01002345.1, read as the reverse complement.
GATGGATATGTGTGGACAATGATGTCGAAGCCCAAGAAGCCATGGCTCTTCCAGGATCCTAAGTGATGTTAACTTAATGTAAAGAGGTCTGGGTTGGGGCAAGTGGGATGGAGTTTGGACAGTGAAAAATAAGCCAGAGGAGATTGACAGGAATCGAGTAACGGAGAACATTGGAAATCTCGATAAGGAGATTAGAATGCATGCTCAAGGAAACCCTGGCCCAGGCCTGAAGGGTATAAAGAGGCTTCAAAGGTCTGTTTCATCTTTGGCTCTGTTTTCTTTTTCTTGCGGCTTAGTTTTCATGTGTATTGGTGTTCTGGGGAAATTATACGTGCATCAGCTGCATGCAGATGCTCTGTTTCCTCAGCCAATTGATTCAGAAAGCTCTAAGAACCCGTGGGTCAGGTGGAGGAAAAGGCATTGTCTATTTCAATATGTGTGTGACAGATGTGGATCTGGGAACTACACAGAAGTGCAGGAGGAGTGACAAGTGTGTGTCCCCCAGTAACATTCACCACTCTGAGATGATGGGCATGATTATGGCCCAGGAGTGGTGATAATTCCTGACATTTGTGCATGACTGTAGTCATCTTGGAGCACCCTTACAGACACTTACAGGATGTTATTCGGGAAAGCCTCCCGAGAGGTGTCTTGAACATGGGTTTCCAGCCCCACTGTGCAGAGGAAAGAGCCGGGGTCTGAAGGTAGGATGGAATTACCCTGTTTCTCCGATAATGGCTGCAGTGGAGCCATTTGTCGGTGCAAGTGCTTCCTAAGGATCTCCTCACCTTTTGTAGCTTCATTTTAAGGACAATTACTCTGTGGGTGAATTTAGGGAAAATATTCCCTCTGCAACTTAAAGCAGCCTTTCTCTAAGCATGAATCTGTCATGATAAGAGACAAAATTTTTCCCCAGCAGATTTTTCTAGTAAGTCAAGAGCTACATCAATTCTCCATGGGTTAGGGACTAATATTTCAGTCTGCAATACATTTAAGGAAGGATATTGTATCAATTTCATTTATTTTTTAGCTTTTAGCTGCATACTGCATAGTTTGAGGGTTCCCAGTGGCAGAAGGAAAGATAGGTTTGGCTTCCTAATTACATTAGGGAGTATTATGCATGCACTGGGCTCTGATTCCTTGTGTTTGCTGCCACAGCACAAATGGAGATTACTTCTCCTATTTTTGAACCTTTTGGCTTCTCTGTTTCACTTTTCCCCCCTCTGGCACTGACAAAAGTCTTTGAGTTACTTGCTACTTAGACAAATCCTAGAAGAATATGAATCAAACATAAACAGTAATTAAATCTCAGTGATTGATTTAATATAATATTTATTTTATATTTCTTAGTTTATACTCATCTTCATTTATTTGTAATGAGAACATATATCTCTTACAAACAGAAAAGCCAATAAGGCTGGATCCAATTTGGAAAAATAAAAATTATATACTTTCTAATCTACATTCCAAAAAACCCATGGTTTTTTCATCTCCATATTGCCTGCACTAAGTTCTGAGCAGTCATCTGGTAGTAAAAATTAGATAGGATCTTTGTTAATCTTATCCTCAGTAGAGAAAAATGCACAAGACATGAAATCCTTTGAAGACAAACTTCTTACTATTTTAATAGAGGCTGAAATAAGGCAATGGAACTCAATGAGTCTCTGAAGAAGAAGTCATTGAGTGATCACTGGGAAGCCCTTGGGACCCAGTTCCACTATATCTCTATCATCTATACCCAGGTACCCTTTTCGAGCACTGGAGGTGACGAGTGTGGAATGCCATCCCTTCCTTTCCTGTATATGATCAAATGTCAATGCCTGTTCCATGATTTACAGTGACCATTTTTAAAAAGTATATATTTTTATTGATTTCAGAGAGAAAGGGAAAGGGAGAGAGAGAGAGAGAGAGAGAAACATCAATGATGAGAGAGAATCATTGATTGGCTGCCTCCTACACACCCTGTTCTGGAGTTTGAGCCTGCAACCCCAGCACGTACCCTTAACCAGAATTGAACCTGGGACCCTTCAGTCCTCAGGCCAATGCTCTGCTCACTGAACCAAACTGGCTAGGGCTACAGTGATCATTTTAAATGCTATCATCAGAGTAACCTAAGAACAGGAATAATCCTTTCTATAATACTAAATACTAAAATGATGATTTTCTGTGACCTCCTGAAGAATTTGAAAGTACTCACAGTTGGAGAGGAAAGAGCCTGTTATTAGGCTGGCAGAGGCCTGGTGTAAGTTTCTAGTTAATAAGGGGAAGAGCGCTGTGTGTCAAGGAACTCATGCATTGAGTATGGTTAGATAGCCATTCTGGCTTGTTTTATTAATTGACAAACCAAATTAAATATTATACTTATTTATATATCAATATCTGTAATTTTTATTAATAGATAATGATAGCTAAGTGTTACTAAAATTATATTAAAGTCTACTATAATTGTGGTTCCTGATGAATGGGTAAATTATAAATATCCCAGAAACTGGGCAGGGGAATGGTATACATTCTATAGGAAGATGGAGGGAATCTAAAACACCTCTGAGGTTTGAAAGGGAGATGACTGGGCCTTGCCAATAACCAGGATTGAGAATATAGGATAAGGGAGAGGATTTGGAGAAAATGTGAGTTTAGTTTAGATACCTTGAGTTTATGTGTCTATGGGCCCATCCAGGTAGACATACCCAATAAGTTATTGCACACAGAGGTCTAGAATTCAGGAAAGTTCTGGGATGATGCTAAGTTGCCCATGTCTTAAGGACATGAAAATCCTGGCTAATCTCTTTTGGACAAGTGCTGAGCTCACAGTACTGTTGCTGGCTAGGATTCCAAGTACGGAGGCCAGACATTAACGAGACAAAAGCTAAGTTGTCAGGAGAGACCATCCAGGTAAAAGTGACATGCTATGTGTCATATGTGTCTGACTGAGAGAAGAGATAAAGGAATAAATAAGTCATAAATGCCCAATGCAGAAAGGAGGTAAAAGGATGGAAATGGAGGAATTATAGAATTTGGGAGTAAGATGGTCACTGATGATGGGTATTGAAGGAACAGTTTCAGGGATGAGGCGGGAATGCAGGCAAGACAACAAAAAATTATGTTGGAGACTACAGGGACAGCAGGTGGAGATAACTGGTTAGGGAAGGAAAGATGAGAGCAAAACCGCATGGAGTCTGAGAGCAGGAAAGAAAGTAAGTAGGGTTTCTTGTGTGTTTTGTGGGCATGTTTGTTTTAAGAGAAGAGAGATGACTCTCAATTCTTACCAAAGCATCAGGCAGAGCTGTGTAAGAAGAACTAGGCTATATTGAATATGCACTTTATATTTTCCCACGATGATACTCGTCATATCTCACAGAAAAGAGGAGCAGTCCCTGGCAGTGGTATGAAAGTGAGAACAGTCTTTTCTCTCCTTAACCATGGGAAAGATACTTCCAATTGAGGAGACTGAATTTCCTCATTTTTAACATGTGTGCTTGGATCAGATGGTCTCTAATGATCATTTAAGCAGCAATAGTTTATATCAATCTCTAAATCTCTAGCTCCATGTAAAAAGTCTTAGTCTCATCCTCTCATCAGCATGATTAGCCCAAACACAGTGGTGAAGAAAACAGACTGGGGATTTGGTTTCTTGTCCAATTGTCTGATTCCTATGCAGACCAAATAATTAGCTCACTTGCCTAGAAACTCTTTTATGCAAGCAATTCAACAACTGAAAAAAATTGGTAATGCCAGAGGAGGTAGGACAATATATTCTGCCTCATACTGTCATCAGAAGGTAAGTAAACACCTTTCACCTAGGCAAGGATCAGAAATTACCATTAAGATTCCAATCTATTGCTTTTTCATGTCCTTAAAATGTAGAAATCAGCAGTAAGAGGAAAATTGAAGGGGAAGCATGAAGGTATGAACTGAAGGATGCATATTTTATCTTCCAGTCAAAGCAGACCAAGGTGCTTTCTGAGGTGTTCCTGAATTGAGAGCATGAAATTGTCAAACAGCAGGTGTTTGCTACTATGTATTCAGGAGAAACACAAATGGGTATGTGGGCATAGAGGGCATCCCATTGGGTGTCTGGCAGAATATGATGGCAGATTGGGGAGGTTTCTCAAAAAGGCAGAGGGAGAGATCAGTGGGGGCGAGGGGATAAAAAGGCATTTGCCAAAATGCATCTTCCAAGTAGAAAAATCCTAGTTTCATACAGTAAATAAAGGGAAATAATTTTATGGATGCACTGGAAACAGAAGGGATCTTAAGTTTTGTATAATTGAGAACAGAGGTAACTGGAGTACAAGAAACATAGCTGCTGAATATTGAGTAATTACTCAGAGAATTTGCTGTAATTTCTGTTAAATATTATAATGGAAGGAAGGAATGGTTGGGAGAAACAGACACACAGAGAACTCATTGGTCCTGAAAAATCAAAGTGGAAGAAAAAACCAAATTGGAGATGTATCCTACATCCACATCTGCATTAAACCATTTTCAATTCCTGTTGAACAGAGATTAGAATTATAAGAGAGCCCTACTCAGTAACATTTGTTTTTGATATACCTGCATTCATGCTTGACTGAACTACATAGCAACTGTATAGTAAACTGTATATACTTTCATTCTATAGTGGTGAAAAAGTCAGACATATATACTGACATCACTGTATATGAAAATACACATATCTATATTTGGTGGAACTTGAAATGGACGTTTGTCCTTTTTTATTTGTTTTGTTTTTGGCTGCCAGCATGCATTTTCTTTCCCATGATCAACCAATTTCCTTGTCAAGATGAGTTGCACAATGGATGGGAATAATTTTCCAGAAGAATATATATGCCTAAGCTTTTTACCATATCTTTCTACTCATTTTGAAAGTTCAAAAAATGCCCCAAGCTGACTAACATAAGTTAACTCTCTTGACACATCAAAAGTTCACTAAATTCCTCTCTCAAATAGAAGATAATCCAAAGTCTTGCCAGTTACCCCATGCATTTCCATGTGTAGATTATCTGAGAGATGCCCACTCCTCCTTTTGTTTAATTGTGTTTCATTGTTTTCACCAATGGTCTTCTAGTATGAGCTAAATGGCATATATATCACTAACAAGTACTGTATATGATAATGGGAATAAGAAGAGGAAAGAGAACTTAGGTATAATATTCCATATATGCATAGTATAACAAAGGAGGAAAAATTAGTAATAGTTGCAATTATTATTTCAGTAACTTATCATTGGGTGGTAATTGACTATTCATGACTTCCTTTTCCACCCTGCAGTTCAATTTACCTCTGACTGGAGCCCTTGTCATGCATATATTTCTGAGCCATACTGGGTGGATCTCTCTGTTTAAGTAGATGAGTCATTCCATGGATTAGGGGTTTTACAGGCAGAATGTATGGGATTTCCTTGTTCCATTTTTACATCCACCTTGAAACAATTTGGCAGCACCCTATTGTTTCTTTTTAAAAATAAATATATATATTTGTATTTATTTCAGAGAGGAAGGAAGAGGGAGAGAGAGCTAGAAATATCAATGATGAGAAATAATCATTGATTGGCTGCCTTCGTGCATGTCCCCCACTGGAGATCCAGCCTGCAATACGGGCATATGCCCTGACTGGGAATCTAACCTTGACCTCTTGGTTCATAGGTTGACCCTCAACCACTGAGCCATGCTGGTTAGGCCAGCATAGTCGGGGTGAAATACACCAGCCTAAATGTTAACCCTTCTTCCGTTTGTTTATCTAGTGACATGATGAAACAACCAGGTTACGAAGAAGTTGCTACTCTTTTGGAGCCGTGCTGTGTCTCCTGATGAAACTGTAACTCCCTTGGGTACTAAAACTCTCAACTAGCACATCTCAGAGGAGAGGATACAAACCTTCTGTGAGTATCTTATTGGATATAACCATGGGATATGTCACCTTCATGGTGGCTGTGTACTCTGTGTATCGAGGTCATTTCAAAGAAAGTCAAAATACTAGTACCTAGAGTGAGAAGACAAGGAACATCAGTCCCCTTCTGGAATAGTGTCTTAACAGAACTTGATATGCCACATATTACAACTCACCAAAATCATAGCTAGAATGCCTCCATAAAAAAAAAAAAAAAAAAAAAAAGATGAACAGATTCTCAAGGTGCCAGGCTTCAGGAATAATTTATCTTTCCTATAAATGTTCAAAAAGAACAATTTCTTTTAAGGGAAAAATTACTGTAACTTTTGGGGTAAAAACAACTTTGGTTTGAATAGTACTAGAAACTCCATTATTTCTCTTGATTCCTCTACTATCTTTCTGAGTTTGTTTCTCTCAAATTAGAAGAAGACATAATCTTTTTAAAAATATCTCATTCATTTTTTTAAATCACCAATTCAATAGACATTTACAGTGTTGTATTCACTATTCTGTGGTAGACAGCATAATGGTCCCCCGAGATGTCCATATCCTAATACAGGAAACTGGTAATGTTACCTTCAAGACAAAAGGGATTTTGCAGATGTGATTAAATTAAGAATCTTGCAATGAGTTGATTATCCTGGATTATCTGGATGAGTTATAAGTGGGAGGCTGGAGGGTGGGTCATAGAAGGAGACATGACAATGTAAATAGTGGTCAGAGGGATTGAGGGAGAGAGAGAAACAGAGACAGGGGCAGGGACAGAGACAGACAGTCACACACACACACACACACACACACACACACGAAGGTGCTACACTGCTTTAAAATAAAATTTTGAAGGAGGTGCCACAAACCAAGGAATGCAGAATGTAGGTAGCCTCTGGAAGTTGAAAAGGTGAAGGAACAGGTTCTCCCTAAGAGCCAACATCTTGATCTTAGTCAACACCTTGATTTTATCCAAGTGAAACCCATTTTGAATGGCTGACCTCCATTTTGGACTTCTGACTTCTAGAATTACAATGTAATGGATCTTTGTTGTTTTAAGCTACTAGCAGATTGTTACAATCTGTTATAGTAGTGATAGAAAACTGGTACCTCTGTGACTACACCATTTTTTATCTGCCAACTTAGACAATTATTTTATGGTCCAGAACTGTATATCCAGCTAATTTCTTAAAAATCTTCTCTTAGCTGTCTCAAAATTTATAATTTTCTCCTTCAAACTTGATCCTCCTCCAGTCTTCTCTATCTTTGATTGCTACCATTAGCTACTCAAATGTTCAAGCCAGAAACCTGGAGGTCATCTTTGATGTCTTCCCCTCATCACCCCTAACCAAGTCATAATAGAGTCTTATTAATTTTATTTCCTAAATTTCTTTCTGTTCCAATTATACCTCTTCATCTCCATCATCATCACCCTAATCCAATTACCACTATCTTTCATCTGTACCATTCTTTACTGATTTTCTCTCATCCACTTCATCCAAACTCATCTTTTATGGAAATCCGAACTTCATCCAAACTCATATTTTATGGAAATCTGGTCACCTCTATTTCATGCTCCAAACAATTCCATGGTTTTCTACTGGCATTAAAGACAAAAATCCTCAGACTGCATCATGTAGCCCTAGCACACCTCTCCAGCCTTCTCCTTAGTCACTATTTTTCTTGATCTCTCTTCTCTAGCCACTCTGGACTTATTTTTCTGCCCCTCTGATATGCCATGTTTCTTACTTCATTAGAGGCTAATACACATGTTTTTTTTGCCCAGATGAGCAGGAACTGAACTCTGTGGCCTAAACAGCAATGTCAAGAAATAGGGTCAGCAGAAGAGTGAATAAAAGGCCCAGAGATTCAAGGCATAGTTTAAGGGAAACTGAGAGCAAGTGAGGAAGCAAGAAAGTCTGTAATTTAAGTCCAAGGAAGCAGGAAGGAGAAGACACTCTGCTGAAGGATCAGCCCCCAAAACCCAGTCGAGAGGGGAACCTGAGAAATAATCTGGCAATTAAGATACATAGCTGAGTGGGCTTTTCTGAGCACATTTGCATGTCAAATAGAAAAAAGCAGAGGTTTGGAGGGGTGAGGAGATGAGGTGTGACCAGAGGGGCACAGGAAGCAGGGTAAACAGTGGTAGGTCAGCCCTAAGAGTGACCTGCTAACACTGTCAAATACAGAAAGAATTTGGGGGATTGAAAAACAAAAGAGGTAAGAAAAATTACAGGTGGATATGTAAGTGAAGACAGTGAAGATAATCACCTCTGAAAAAGCTGGCCAGCAAAAAGAAAGAAAAGGGGCAGTAGGTTGAAGAAGCCAGAATGTCTAGGGAAGTTTATGGGCTTATTTGTTTTAAGATGGGAAGTACAAGGTTAAATGTTCATGAATTACTCATTGATCTTATTGTAGATGTGATTAGGTCCTTAATTATTTATGTATATCTTTAACAAAGCAATATATGTACAGTCTTAAAAAAATCAAATTACTCAAAAGTGAATAAAAGTAAATGTAATCTCCCTGTCTCAAGCTTCCATCTCCAATATTTGCTTCCTGGAAACACATTCAATGTTTTTAGCTGTTTATTTTTATATTTGCCATTGTATTTCTAAGTGGTGTTCATTTGGACTTATCTATTGGCTGCCTACTATGGAAGCTGAGATGGAAGCTCTCTTAAGGAAATCATATATACCCATACACATATTTCTTTTCATCTAGTTTCCCTAAATAGTTACATAAGAGTTTTATTTAAATAAATATTCAGTGTTGAATATATAATTACTAGTGGCCTGGTGCATGAAATTCATGCACATTAAAAGGGAATTAATTAGAGGAAATATTTTAATATTGCTGTTTGCCCTTTCTCTATAATAGTAGTGTCAGAGATGAAAGAAAATTAGTAAAATGTATATGAAATGTATATGAAAATAGTAGTGTCAGAGATGAAAGAAAATTAGTAAAATGTATTAGTAAAATGTCACAGTCTGGGGTGTGCCACGGGATCCAGAGTCAAGTACCTGCCCACCTGTGCATGCCTCAAAATTGTGCGAGACCCAGACCGGCCAGCCCATTCCCTTCAAGCCCTGCAGGGTAGAGGGCATGGCCTCCGGTGCCCTGGCCCCAGTGCTGGGGCAGGGAGCATGGTTTCAGGTCCCCCGGCCCTGGCGCGAGGGTGTGAGGATGTGAGGGTGTGAGGGCATGATGACCATTTGCATATTAGCTCTTTATTATATGGGACTAGGGGCCTGGTGCATGAAATTCATGCACTGGGCAGGAGTGGGGGGTCCTCAGCCCAGCCTGCCCCCTCTCACATATTGGGAGCACTAAGGGGTGTCTTACTGATGGCTTAGGCCTGCTCCCTACTCCATGGGGAGTGGGCCTAAGCCATAGTCTGGGCTCCCTTTGTGGGAGGCGACCAGGCTAATCAGGGGAAGCCACCAGCCCTATCACTCTGCTGCTATAGCCACTGCCAGTCACCGTAGCCACCAAGGTATTTTCATTAACACGGACTCCAGTCCTTCACCATGAAAAAATGACAACTTTCTTTAGGCATTTTCAAGATGTGTCTTTCATAGGATATGACATTTCTTTCTTTCTTTTTTATCCTCACCTGAGGATATGTTTCCATTGATTTTTAGAGAATGTGGAAGAGAAGGGAAAGACACAGAGAAACATCAAAGTGAGAAGAACACTTCGATTGGTTGCCTCTTGCATGAGCCCTGACCTGGGCCCTGGCCAGGGAGGAGCCTGCAACCTAGGTACATGCCCTTGGTCAGAATTGAACCCAGACCCTGCAGTCAGCAAGCTGAGGCATTACACACTGAGCCAAACTGGCTAGGGCAGGATATAACATTTCTTAGCCTTTCAGCAGTGGACCTTCATTTTTCTCTCCAGGAGTGAGGTGGGAAAACCCTAGATGCTTTTTTGGATTATTATTACCCAAGTTACTAAGAATATTACCAGTGGCATATAGGGAGCTTAGCCAATGAGTGTTGAGAAAAGGTATTTCCTCTGTAGTTCACTCCCATCACCAGCTCCACCCCTGCCCCTCCAATCCCAGCTCCGCCCCTGCCTAGACCTGTAACCTCTGGCCTAGGATACAGGCCTGAGCAGAAGACCCCCAAACCCCTGCAATGGCCAGCTCTGCTCCTTCCCAGGCTGGTAGCCTCTGGCTTAGGATGCAGGCCTGGGCAGAAGACCCCCAACCCCTGCGATGGCCGGCTCCACCCCTTCCCAGGCCAGAGATCTCTGCCAGAGGCTGCAGGCCTGGCAGAAGACCCCCCCAACCCCCACAATCACCAGCTCCACCCTTTCCCAGGTTCCTGTGATTGATGGCTCTGCCCCTTGGCCCCCCCCCTCCTCAACCACCTGCCTGGCTACAGTCCTGGCTACTTCAGTTGTAGGACTGAGGCAGACTGGACGCTGCCATTTTAGTTGAGTTAATTTGCATATTTGCTCCTGATTGGTTGGTGGCGTGGCTTGTGAGCATGGCTTATGGGTGTAACAGAGTGAGGATCAATTTGCATATTACTCTTTTATTAGATTAGATTATTTATGTTGAGCCACGAAATACACTACTGATGCTTTTTCTTTTTTGTACAGTTTGTTTTTTCATTAAATTTCTCTGCACTGACCATTAATCCTTTCTCAACCTCTCCTACAGAATTGTATATTCCTTTTAGTACAAACACATACAATTCAGAGGTGGGGAACATATGGCCTGAGGGCTATATAAGGCCCAGGAAATCATTTGGTCTGGGCTTGCCAAGGTATTAAGTGTGAGTTAATTAAATGTTTGACCAAATACAACAGGCTAATTTTTAAGTTGGTAATTTGGTATGGCCCGAGAATGATGTTCTAAATATCCAAATTGCCCTTGGCAGAAATAAATAAATCAGCCTAATTTTCATGGTTGTTGTTGCCACTGAAGACTTTGTCACTGCCATTCTCTATCTTTCTGCTCCAGTCCCCCCGGCTTCTCTCCTCATGCCAAAGGGCTATCATGCTGGCCTTTTCTTTGACAAAATCCTATGGATTTGTTCCCACAGCCTCTTCCTCTATCAGAGCCCCTATGTGCTAGATTCCATGTCTTTTCTTTCTTGGTTTACATTGTCACTTTTGTAATGCAACTTCTCCAGTGGCTTTCTAAAAACACATACAGAGGAAGTAAATTTTTGAGATTTCAAATGTCTGGAAGTTGAACTAATTTATCCTCACAATTAACTGGTAGTTTATCCCTAGTTCTCAGTAACTGGGGATTCTGGTGTCATTTAATTCTTGATCTTTATATGTAACACATATTACCTTTATGGAAGTTTTTGAAATTATATATTTTCCCTTAGTATTCTAAAGTTTAATGATAATGTGTTTTGCTTATATTTTCAATGATTGTATCCTTCAGCCATTTTGAAAACCACATTTATTTTAATCTTGGAAAAATATTCTCATTTTTCTGATCATTTCTTCCCCATTTCCTTTATTTCCTATTTCTCAAACATTGGATCTAATGAGTTGTTTTCCCTATTTCCTTATTACTTCTATTTGACTTTTCTTTTTCACCTTTTTGTTCTACTTTATCCTTAACTTTATCTTCCAAAACTTCTATTGAGCTGTACTATAGCAATTTCTAAAGTTCAAAAGCTTGCAGTTATTCTTCAGGTATTCCATTCTGATGGTGCCCTTCATTCTTTCATGGATGCAATGCTTCTCTTATTCTCTGATAAGGATAGCCATGTGCTTTTATTCTTTGCCCTTTACTTCATGTCCATTTCTCACAGATTTCTTTAATCAATTGTTTGTCTTGTTTCTACCTCTCAAGTTAGTGATTTTTTTTCAATTATATGTGGAGCCTTAACTATTGTTTCATATTCATTATTTATTGACTATTGTTTCATATTCATTATTTACTGACTGTGGATTCATATTCATTATTTACTGGTTCATATTCATATTTAGACACTAAAAATGCTATTTGGAGGATGTCCACTCCTGTAGTGGCAAAGCAGCTCATTGCAGATTAATCTTCCACAAAGTAACACTGAAAGAATATGACAATATACATAAAACATCTGCTAGGAGGTATCACAAGGCTTCTAAGACATCCAGGACTTGAGGAACCATGTTCCCTGAGAGAAGATAAATAATTTAAGGTAACCCTTCACGTTTTTTTTAAGGGTGAAAGGGGGAGAGAAAAACATCAATGTGAGAGCAGAACATTGATCACTGCCTCCTATACAACCCCTACTGGGGATGGAACCCACAAGCTGGACATGTGCCCTAACCTGGAATTGAGCTGGCAACCTTTTGGTGCACAGGACGATATTTAACCAGCTGAGACGTACAGATCAGAGCACAAGCTGCACTTAATGCTTTTGATCCCCTTGCCAATACGTTCCTGATGGCCTAGGCGACTATTGTATCTTCTGAGCTTTCTACAGAATAATCCTCAAGAGGGACTTCAGGCCTCAAGTAGTTTATTTACTTCAGGAGACACATTTCTTAGCCTTTCAGGCCTTCCTCTACCATCTGCCAGGGAATTCCAGGCATTTCCACTTTACTCAGTCTGGGCCAAGAATGTTCAGGCTTGTCTAGCAGTGGGTTTGCTCCAGACTCTGGGATCCTGGCCACAGTATTTAATCCTGTGTTCTAAGAAAGTGCTCCCAAATCAATGTATTTTTGCTTATCCAGCTTTATGTGTTGGTTCCCTTGATCAATCACCCTCAAAATCGACCAGAGTACTCTGCTGGCTTTTCCCAGTGAACACCCACTAATTCTTTTAGTTTCTTTATGAGACCCAGTGTGTACCCAACCAGGCTAGTTAAATAGATGGAAAGAGAAAGGTGTTTGTTGCCTTATAGGGGGAAAGCCTCTACAGCATATTCCAACATGTCAGCTTCTACTAGAGATGGGAGAATTTTGAACATTCTCAGTGTTTAGGGGTGTCTATAGAGTCATAATCTTTGGGACATCCACCCAGATATCCCTATCCCACGTTTCAGGGTTCCAGATGTTCCTAATAAGAGCCCTAACTCAGAATAACTAACCTACCTTGGCTATCATTCAAGCATTTCTGGGGTCTTCAACTCTCTGAGGTCCTGAGTCTGCTCTTCAACTGTGTCCACTTCAATTGTAGCAAAATAAGGGCCTCTTTATAAGCTACCAGAGAGTTTGTCTCAACTTAGCCTTCACTGTGTGTTTATTGCCCTCCTTTTATCGTCATCCCTCTACAGAGTGTCAATACCAATTAGTAATTGCCAGCCAACTCTCCTGTAGTTGTGGGCATTGTTCCCCTCTTAGCTGTTAAACACCTGATTATCCTACATCATTGCTCCAGCAAATGTCAGGGACTAACTGGCTCCACATTCTAGTTAGAGCTGGATCCTCCTTGCCAATGAGCTAGTCTCCAAACTTCAAGTTAACTCCTTTCTCAAACCACTCTTAGTACTGCTTTGTCAGTTCAGATCCTCTGAGAGGAAGACCCCAAGACAGGATTAGATGTATAAGACATTGATTGGGGGAGATGCCTATGAAGAAGAAAGGGGGATAGGGCAGGGATGAGTAAGTAGAGTCTTTGCCTGGCACTTATGAGAGGAGACAAGGATGGAAAGAGTGGTTAGGGAGAGCCCAAGATTGTGGTGAGGTTTGAGAATGTCTTGGCTGGGCTGTCAGATGTCTCTGAGTAAAGATTACCCATTAGAAATGTCTCCTATTGGGCTTGTAGCCCTGAAATGTTGTCATTGGCTGCATGTAGTCCAGGGATGTGTGCCTCAGTGTGACTATGTTCCCCATAGGACATTCTCTGGAAGGAAACTGGAGGTGCATTTCTATAGCTGCCGTAGGTTATTTTCTCAAGAAAAATTCTATAGTCTCCTCTTTAGGGATTCAAGTCTGGTTGCAAGTAATCTGTGAGTGGAGTAGGAGATGGGACTGAGGATATCATTGTAGTTTGTGGACTTTCACTGAATCCTCTTGTTTTCAGGAGAATGACTCCCTACCTCTTTCCACAGGTTTTAGCATTTCTGAGCCTGAAAATTATTTGTTCCAATTTGCCCAGTAACAAACCTAATGTTGAACTAAGGGACAGTGGTTAATTGTCTGCAGTGTGAGGGTGAGATTTAGGACTGTTCCTATATAACCAATTCTGTTTTCAACCATACTTTATAAGCCTGCCTTTGATTGCACCTAATGCCTCCTATCTCTCAATTTGTGCTGAGGTCTGCAGCACAAATCAATATGCTTCTTGTTAGCATTTCCCTATGTAGACACATAGCTTTCAGCTATTTTTCTTTTGCTAAGTCAACGGTCATTTATCCATCCTATTTACATTTTCCAAACTTGGTTGACATTTCTGCTCCACTGTAGACTTCTGCCTTGTTTTTCTTTGTCCTTGTGGGTAGGTACCATTTGTGTTCTGTTAGTCTTTATTTTTTATTTGTATTTTTATTTTTTCTTTATTGATTAAGGTATTACATATATGTCCTTATCTTCCTATTGCCTACCCACCCCCCACACATGCCCTCACCCCCCTGGTATCTGTGTCCATTGGTTAGGCTTATATGCATGCATGAAAGTCCTTTGGTTGATCTCTCTCCCTTACCCCCACTCTCCCCTATCTTACCTCTGAGATTTGATGGTCTGATCGATGCTTCTCTGTCTCTGGATCTGTTTTTGTTCATCAGTTTATGTTGTTCACTATATTCCACAAATGAGTGAGATCATGTGGCATTTATCTTTCTCTGACTGGCTTCTTTCACTTAGCATAATGCTCTCCACTTCCATCCATGCTGTTGCAAATGGTAAGAATTCCTTCTTTTTTACAGCAGCATAGTATTCCATTGTGTAGATGTACCACATTTTTTTATTTTATTTATTTACTTTTTTATTTTTATTTTATTTCATTGCTTAAAGTATTACAACAAGTGATAGATAAGTATTACAACAGATGATGAATAGATCTCCATTTTTTCCCTTTGCCCTTCCCCCCCCTCCCTAACCCCCAGTTTCTTGTGTCCATTGATTATGCTCCTATGCATGCATGCAAGTCTTTCAGTTGATCTCTTAATTCCCCCCCAACCATCCCCAGCCTTCCAGCTGTAGGATGATAGACTGTTCAAGGCTGCTCTGTCTCTGTATTTGTTTATGTTTATCATTTTGTAATGGTCTTTATTATCCATAAATAAGTGAGGTCATGTGGTATTTTTCTTTCATTGATTGGCTTATTTCACTTAGCATAATGCTCTCCATTTCCATCCATGCTGATGCAAATGGTAAGAATTCCTTCTTTTTTACAGCAGCATAGTATTCC